>JAASAY010000384.1:0-97184 GCA_014822085.1 Fusarium stilboides | reverse complement strand
GGGTTGGTGGAGGTCTCGTTGCCCTGCTGGTGCTCACGGTAGTGGCGAGTGACAGTACCGTGGGCAGCCTCAGACTCGAAGGTCTTGCCATCGGGGGTGATGAGGACGGAGGTCATGAGACCAAGAGAGCCGAAGCCCTGAGCGACAATGTCGGACTGGACATCACCATCGTAGTCTGGGATCGATGTTAGTTTTCACGTTTCATTCGTCAACCGCCATGGGTTGGGTGGCTGAACAAGCGTTCAGTTCAGGTATGGGAAGACTCACTCTTGAGGGCCATGATGTAGCCACCGGAGCTCTTGATCATCTGGGCGACCATGTCGTCAATGAGACGGTGCTCATACCAGATCTTCTTGGCATCGAAGTCCTTCTTGTAGGTGGAGTCGTAGATCTCCTGGAAGATGTCCTTGAAGCGACCATCGTACTTCTTGAGGATGGTGTTCTTGGTGCTCATGTACAGGGGAAGCTCCTTGTCAAGAGCAAGCTTGAAAGAAGCGTGGGCGAAGCCAGTGATGGACTCGTCGGTGTTGTACTGAGTCTGGGCAACACCACCACCGTTCTTGAACTGGAAGACCTCAATCTCCTCAGGCTTTCCACCCTCAGGGGTGTAGACCATGGAGAGCTTACCGGGGCCGGGAAGGACAGCATCCTTGGCGCGGTACTGGTCACCAAAAGCGTGACGGCCAATGATGATGGGCTTCTTCCAGCCAGGAACAAGACGGGGAATGCGGGGGATGACAATGGGCTCACGGAAGACGGTACCTCCAAGAGCGTTTCGGATGGTGCCATTGGGGGAAAGCCACACTGGAAATGCAAGTTAGCCAGGTTCAATGTTGTCGACTCTACTGTATGTCTCATTCGCCATGTTTCTGCTTGTTCCCCTCATATTGCTTCTCCTACATGCCTCTCATGCGTGCGGGGTTGGCAATTGGTGGGGGGAATGCAGCAAGATGCAAGTCGAACTAAGACAAGACCAGAAGGGTATAAACTTACTCTGCTTCAGCTTGAACTCCTCAACACGAGCCTCATCGGGGGTGATAGTGGCACACTTGACACCAACAGAGTACTTCTTGATGGCCTCGGCAGCATCAATAGTGACCTGGTCGTTGGTCTGGTCACGGTACTCAAGGCCAAGATCATAGTACTTCAGGTCGATGTCGAGGTAAGGGTGGATGAACTTGTCCTTGATCACCTGCCAGATGATGCGGGTCATCTCATCACCGTCGAGCTCGACGACAGGGTTCTTGACCTTGATCTTGGGGATAGAGGAAGCCATTGTGCGGACGGCGAAGGGAGAGATGGTCTGGATAGCACCGAAGGAAGCGCGAACAGGGCGGACGGTGGATGAAGTATAAGCGACACGGCGCAGCGAAGACGAGAGAAGAGATCGCGGAACGGCAGAGGCGAGAGCAGCGGCGGGCATGATGGGCTAAAAGAAAGAAGAGGAAGAAGAGGGTGGGAGTTTATAAAAAAGATATAAAAGTTGGGACGGGAACCGGACTCGGGAATCGTCGCCGGAGATTGATTGGGCTAAGGCAAGGCAGGCGCAACTTCCTTCCTTCTTTTTCGCGTGAGGTCTGAGGTGCTCCTGCTGCAAGCGCGGGGTGCAACACGGACGGACGGTCGTTGGGGTCGGGTCAGGAAGGTGCTTGGGGTGTTTTGCGACTGACAACCGAGGAAGTAGCCGGTTACTGTGGCGGCGACCGAGAGGAAAACCGACGATGCGACGGGGAATAGAGAATATGGGGTAAGTTAATGCGGACTTTCCCCCCAATGAGACGGGGTGAATTTGATCAAGAGCGCCGCTAGTTCGATGCGAAGCTGGGGAATTCGGTAGGTGTTAGTTGCGCGCGTCAGCAATGGAGAGGGGAGTGTAGTTGGGCATGGTATGAGGTGAGGGGATATGAAATGAGGCGATGCGATGCTATGTGATGCGACGATATTTTGAGGGTTTTCTTCTTTTCTTTTTCTCGTCTTTCTCTTTGGGGGAGGAGTGACGTTTGGAAATGTTGGCAAGGCTCAGAGGCAAAAAAGAAGCCAGCCATTCATTCATTCATTCTCGTTGGTCAATGACGATTCACTGGATCATGTCGTTCTTGTGGCTGACCTCTGACCTCTGACCTCTGACCTCTAGTGTGCCAGATGTAGTGCAGCTGGTACATAAATGAGACAAAGTTGCACTTACAAGATTCGAGCAATCGTCGTTCTTCTTCCGAGATATTTCGTTCTGTTGATGGTTGAAACTGCTGGTGAATAATGATGATGGAGAGATGGGATTTCAGCCGAAATAGAGGAAAAAGGACACAGGCATTCAAATCAATTCTTCCGACAACGGACTGTTCGCTTTTCCTTTTAGCCTTCTGGGGTCAACGCCGAAGACGGATACTGCGGTAAATAAACGTGGCTGACATGATCTTTTTAGACAATCGCTTGACAGTGACAGGGGTCTTGTCCCTCTATCTAAAGTGTCTACATGACGACGTTCCCGTCAAACATGAAGCTCAATCTGTGCTCTGTTTTCCAATCTCACGATAATTTTAAAGAGTCTTTCTGACCCTCGGAATCTCCATCACGTCCCCCCAACTTCAGGGTGTGTCTCGAGTATTCTACAGCCTCCTCGTGCCAGGTTCTTTTGGGGATGAGGCTCGGTACCTGACCGAGCTGGGGCACCTCATGAATAGCTGCAAGCAGTGGGAAAAACTATCAGCCAGTCTCCAGCCTCGACGGTTAACACTAGTGTCGATGGGTTCCGCACTTGGTCCCCCGCTGCAGTGGGGGGAGGGGACCGGCGCCGGGCGCGACGGCTCCTTGCCTTTAATTAGGCTCTGTATCTCGTGCATGACAGCTGCTCTCGTTTTTTGCCTCATCCTCATCTCGGTGTTGCTATGGCCGAGCTTGGGAGTCGCACGACATGGCGTTCGTCAGTAGGTAACACGATTTTAGGTGGCATTTTTTACTCGTGCCGGAAGCGTGCAACAGACAGGTCTTTCTTTCAACTATTGGTGCCGTCTGCAATCATAACGTTCACATGCGATAGCTCAAGCTCCAAATGACGTTGCGCGGTGGTGCTCTTATAAACCCAATTGACACATTCCGCCGGGAATAACATCTTGCTCCACCGCCCGGAACCCTACAGCTCGGCGCGGAGCGCATCTCCGTTCTCCGTCTCGGATCTCCGGTCGGAGTATCCACTCTCCGCGCCGTCATCGGGGAGGGCATCGTTCTTGTCGCGGTTGATACCCGAATAAAAGGAATGAGATACCGATACAAAATGATTAGGCGCACATTATAAGTTTCCTTGGTGATTGTCTGCTCTTTTTTGAGCCAATGGCTAGCTTGTCATTGGCGTTGTTGTTGTTGTTGTTGTTGTTGTTGTAGCCCTTTGTATGGGTAAGTATATTTCCGCGATACGTAGTGCGTAGCTGTTGGCTATCGTGCGGTGTAAACGGATGCAGCGCAAACGCCTAGCAAATTCGTAATGTTTCTGTCCTTCGGCAAACAGGGATCTAGGACGCTCGTAAATACCGCATCCTGTCAGATAACAACAGCCTCCTAGCTCAATCAGTTGGCCCTCTGACCTTATTGCGTTTGGATTCTATTGACTGTAGGGTAGCATGCCGCGGATATGGAAGTCTTCCGAAGCCTCGGAAAACAAGACCGGAATCAAATGGTGCCTAATTTGGTTGCAAAAAAACGTCAATGCCTTATCCGTTGATCGTCCCGGAATCTCTTTCTATACTAGTATACATCATTTGTCTGGGTGTCATCTCACCCAATGACACTGTAAACAACCATTCCCAACTTACACGTCAAAGATCTCACCAACACCCTCGTTTCCTCCCCTTCTGTTCTCGACAATGTCCAGCCTCCATCCTTCCCAGTGCTTAAGCGATCGCTTGATCTCCTTGATCCGCTCGAGTCGCTTCTTGCCCTCTTCCTCCTGGGCCTTGCGGAACGCATCCTCGTCAAAGTCCATGTCGTCGTCCTCAAGAAGCTCATCGTCATTGCCTCCAGCCAGGGCATTTAGGCCACTTGTGAAGAAATCCCCAATTCCTCCAGGCCCAGATTTCCTTCGCTGAGTTGGAGACATGGCATGTCCTGGCGAGAGGTCGACGTCTTGGAAACCTGGACTAACCGCCTCCATTTCACGACGCTTGCCAATCCAGGCCCCGCTTCGAAGCTCGTGTACTTCGGCTTCAAGAGCACGGATCTTTCTCTCAAGTTTCTGTCTTTCCTCGTCCTCAAGCTCATCAACACCTTCATCGTCTAATCCACCACCTCCCTCTAGCGACCTTCTGCCTCTGAGTTTGGTATTTTCACCCTCAAGCTTCTCGAGTTTTGATCGCAATTCAGTGACGTCGTGTTCCGCCTTCTCCTTCTCTTTCTTGATTGCCTGTAATCGAGAATCTTGCTCTTTGTGTAATGTAGTGAGGGTTGTCGCTTTCTTATCCAATGCCTCTACCTTCTTCTCGAGCTCATCGCGTGCATTCTTTACTTCCTCAAGCTCATGCTCAAGAGTCTTCACCTTGGTTTCCGCACTTGTTCGTTCGCTACCTTCGCGGACCGCCTTTTCTGCTGTCCTCTCGAGGTTGCGCTTGAGGTCTTGAAGCTCGCGCTGAGCCTTGCCCGCCGCAGCCTCCGCACGGGCGAGTTTATCTTCCAAGGCAGTAACCTGTTCCTTCTCGGATGACGATCCACTGGCATGACGCTCAGCCTGTGCTCTAAGTTTTGAAATCTCAATCTCCATGGACTCGATGGTTGCCGTTTTAGCCTCTAGCTCAGCCTTGATGTCTGCTGGAGGTGTAGCCAGGGACATGGAAGGGCGATGACCATGTCCAGAACCACGTGATGCTTGTTGCTGGAGCTGAGAGTTTTGGCGTTGAAGTGCTGCGACCTGACTCTTCTACAGATGGGTTAGCGGGTTAACTGACCAAGGTGTGTATGACCATTGGCTTACCAAGCTATCCCAAAGTCCATCATCATGGTTATTTGTCTTGCCACTGTCGTCAACGTCGGCCTCACGGATATCGGCCAGCTCGTTCTCAGCCTTCTGCCATCTCTTTTTAGAATCAGAGGCCTCCTTGGACAAGCGCTTATTCTCTTTCTCTAGCTCTTCAATTCGAGCTATGTGTTTTCTGTAAATATCTGGTGCGGTTTCGCCATCAGGGCTAAAGGGAGACGCAGCACCGCCTGAAGGGATAGATCCGGCGCGGAACGACGTAGATCTCAGCTTTGACTGTTGAGCTAGGGAGGGGGTAGCTGCAGGTGATGCTTCGTCGTCGTCGTCGTCAGAAGAGGAGGAGGAGGAAGAAGATTCGTCATCATCTTCATCTTTAGTTTCCTCCTTGACTGGCTTCTCAGCTTCTTGCATAGGTTTATCTTGTGGTTTGTCCTCAGGCTTGTCTTCCGTCTTTTCTTCAGGCAGTTCTTTAGGGGCTTGCTCGTCACTTGTTGGCGGGGCATCGGCGGTCTCAGCGACAGGCTCGGGCGCAGGGGCTTCGGCTGGTTCTTGCTTAGTTGGTTTTGCTGCGCTGCCCTTCTTCTTGTTCTTCTTCATTTGCTCGACCTGAAATCGCAATGTGTTAGCAATCAGCGAAGATAAGAAGGGAGGGGTGGACGAACGCGCTTCTTGGCCGCAGCAATCTTCTCCTTGCGGGCCTTTTCCTCAGCGTCGGCCATGATGATGGGTTATTTGGCGCAAATGTACAAAGAATCAGTATGGCGTGCGACAGAGTTGTCGTTGTTAGTGAAAGGTGTCGTCTTGGCGCTAGATGTTAGATGCAGCTCCACGTTCAGGGACTCAAGGGAGCTCCGTCATCACGTCGAAGCTTAGCTGGCCTATGCACACTGTGCCTATAGAGACTTATCGTAGATACACACTGTGCGATGCCCATCGTGTAAGTGGACGGCCTTCTGATACCTACCTGTACAATATAATCACTTGCTGAACTTCAATGGACCTTAGCATGTCTAGCTTTAGACAGCTTGTAATGCTATGCCATAGCTGTATTATCTCTTTTTTGACACCACTAGCAGCAGTCTCATGCCGACCGTAGTTGGCCCATCTCAAGGCTCAACCATGTTGCACTCGCCTATCTAGAACAGTACTATCGAATCGAGGCTAAAGATCAGATTATGATCAGTGCCCAAAAGTCCTGGATCAAATTCTGGTCGTATGATGGACGTATCGTGCGACGATTGACTCATGATACCTGCCATTGTATCCATACGACAGCCGATAACCCAGGCCAGCGCAGTTGGCAGTTGCCAAAAGATGGCAACTTCCTTCCGTTTAATACTACAGTTTCACGTGCATGCACCATTTAAACTCCCCAAACATCTTTGTAGACGCTTGGAGGATACCTAAGGTAACCTGTTGAGCTTCACCAAATTACCCTTCCCCTGCTTTCAGTATGAACTGGACCGAGGGCGCTCTCGCCCGTCACTCCCGCCGTAAAGGCTGGGATAAAGATGCAGCTCGACAGAAGCAATACTTCGCCAAAGCTAGGGCAAGAAAACATGCTCCCGCTTCAAACAAGGCTTTAGATGTGGTATCCTTTGTACCTGATTATATTCCACAGCCGCAACCCGCACAAGACCGTCACTCAACCTCCTCTACCCCTAGACAAAAACAGAAAACACCAAGAAGGCGACTTATTCAAAAACGGCATGATGTTGCTAAGGAAGCTGATCGAAATTATGCGCGAAGTGATGATTCTCAGCTCGGAAAGCGGATAATGGAGGATCACCATTCAGTATCGCCGATGGACAGAGACCGACAGGAGCTAGACATCGCAGCTAAGAGACGTAAGTTACTTGAAAAGACAGATTGGATCGGACTCAGTACCCAGAAGCCTTTGTTGGCTGATTTCTCCTGGCAAAGAGACCGAGGCGCCAAACCTATCGCAAAGCCAACCTCAAGGCGGGATCATCGATATAGCCGAGCATCGGACGGGCCTGTTCTGAACCATCACTTTCATGAGAGAACGCTGGGCCGTCTTTCCGACAACGATATGAGGATCAATATTGGCAGTCAGAATCTTCGCTGGAGCCGAGAGAGCAACTCAGTTCGTAGTTCTGCTACGCGACGAGACCTTCTCCCGGATCTTGATAACTCAACACGAAACCAAACTACGCTGGAGTTGCCGATCTCACCTTATCAGCGAGCCTCTAGTGCCCATATGAATTCGAAAATCTCGACGTCCCATCACCATTCTGACGAATTCCCGTCCAGTTTTGAATCACGCAACTCGCTATCGAACCTTTCAACAACCTCTCAACATCCCGAAAATAGGCATGCAAGGCAAGCAACAAAGAGCCATGATGACTATAATGAGATGAGACGCCTAGTGCGGTCCTCTGCACCTGTTATTCACCATCCACAACCAACTCGAGAGAGACGCCTCCCCATGTTTGACATTCGTTCCCCTGACCTCCAAGAAGACATGAGCACAGTTGCAGTCCTCGGTACTCCAACACAGCCTTCTCATCGCATCACGTCTGAAGATATTCAATGGAATAAGTGGTTGAACTCAAACTCCAAGGCCGCACCTCAACAGCCAACTGAGATGATACAAGACCAGCAGCCGTCGTTAACCATAAGTCCTGGCATCAGCAACTACTGGGATACTTCGGAAGACCAACCGCAAACAAAGAGCCCCATTCACCGTACGAATTTAAGACAGAGCCTACTGCACCGAGTTGACGAACCGCTCTCACGATCATCAGACACTTACTCATCTAACATACTTTTGTCCGACAATCTCCAGAGCGAGACAGCTGTAACCGAATCTGAACTGCATGAACTCCAGGTGGAGGGTAGATCGTCAAGTATTTCAAGACCGAGGAGAAGCTGTATCTTACCGAAAAGTTCAAGCTGCGAAAGAAGCGAGCCTTCTATCAGGCCCGGAAGCGATTTGGTGCTTCCAGTAGGAATACACCTACCAATGACTCCCCAAGTCCAAGACCTGTTGGAGCTTTTAACTGCAAGCGAGGCACAGCAGGAAGTAATCAGTGAACATGGAGAGGATCGAGAAATAATACCGAACCCCGAGGATGAAGATGAAATCTGGAAAAGGTTCGTTTTTGATGATGACAGTGCCGAGATCAACCGCAAAGCCAGAGAAGAGGCCCACGAACAAACCAAATGTGACTTGGGCTTCAAGAAGCCAGATAATCCGCATACCTTCATAGAATTATCCTTGACATCTGGCTCACCGGCACCAGCAAGCGACATCGCAGAGCCCCCTTCAGCGTCACGAGACAAACCATCACCAACCACAGAACACACTCCAAACATGACAGATGCCCTAACAGAGGACCTGTCCGACGCCGGCATGGTAGCTTCATCATCGGAAGCCGCCGCAAAGATAAACGCGACGGACGCGACCGACTCAATCATTGCCCAACCGGCCTCGCCTCAATCACCACAACCCGAGTTCAGGTTCCATCACCCACAACTGTTTGTCGGAAGATTAGCTTATGACGTCCCCTCCAACCCATCGTCCGTTCCCTTGTATGCGCCACCAAAGAAGGGCAGACGACCACGATCTGGGAGGCGCAGGGACAAGGGGCGGCCTGACTTCCGCGCCATGCCCAACTACAATGATGATCCAATTGAAGAGGACTAGGGGTTTGGAGACAAAGCGGAGAAAGTGACCGCGGAGAAGGGTCCCAAGAAACCGCAGGGGTTGAAAAGCCGCAAACGACGTATGGGTCACGACGAGCTGGATGTGCAGTGCGCCATATCGCGCAGTGTTGCCTGGGGAAAGCATCCGGCTGTCGTGTAACGGCGCAAAGCGTCACTAGTAGCGGGGAATACAACATCGCGAGGAGACTAGGGCGATCTGCTGTAACTTACACTTGTCTCTTGTCTCGTCACACATTCTTAGGTCAGGGGGAAGTAAGACATGATTTTCGTGTGTAGATAGAGATCATAATGTGTCATCGCAAAGAGTAAAGAGAAAACAAATATTCTATTTGCACTGCCATCTAAGTACAGTAAGGTATTGTGACTGTTTGTAATGAAACTGCAAGGGTGTATGAAATCCTCTAAATGCGCCCGTAAGTCCCAAGATTACAGAATTAAAAGAAAAAACTCCCACCGTCTATGTATCTTCTAAATGCCGAATTGACCTCATATCTCATCATCAACGTCACTGCGTGATCAACCCGCCAATAGCCAGGGTCTCTTATCTCGGTGCCTTCAGCTCGATTCTTAATCCCAGCCGATCCATGTAGGCCTGACCAAGAAAGGAAACTCGAAAGAAGGAATGGAAGCATGACAGAAGCATCGTGCATAACACAGCCACGCTGAAATAATCCCCGCAAACAGCCCCGCTTCTAGAACAATTCTCTCAAGTCAGCCTCAGCGTGATGCAAGAACCCTGGTGGGGATAAGATCTGCAACGCATGGGCGTTTTTTACGGACCTGTAGGACGTCGTAGAGCGGATGGATATGGATGGTAGGAATGAAGGAGTAAAGGCCAAGGCTGAAAATGCCTGGGATAAAGACCTAATCTGCAGGGAGGCATTCCTTGATGCGTGTCTGAACAGAAGAGGAGAGAAACGCTCTGAAATCTTGTTGTTGCTAGTGTGTCGGTATAGTGTACAAGTGGTGCTGCACCTGCGAGGGCTGGACTGCGAGGCGGTCTTGGTGTGTGTCGGTGAGTTGTTCCAAGGAAGGATACCATACTTGAAGCCACCGCTGCGTGACAGTTCTTGTTTGAGGTAAGCCTTCGAACGTGCAGAGCAGTCCTGTGCGAGGCAGATTGTATTTTCAAGCCATCAAATGCAAGGCTTTGTGGTGTCTTGTGGTTGGTTTGATTGTGTGAACAAGGCTGTGTGACTTTGCTCACCCACCTCAAGATCGGCTGCGGCGCTTCTCTTTGCGCTTAGACTCACACGATGTCTTGCAGCCAGGACATTCAAAGCCATTCTTCGAGACGTAAACTCGAACAAGGCAGCGTGGGCAGCGCCACCAGCTGGAAGGCGCGTAGCGACCCTCAAGCCAATCCTCATTAACAGTTGCGCCACGCTTCTGGATGTCTTCACGGTGATATTCCCGAAGATGGTCTCTGAAATGGTCGCGACGGTGAAAGGGCTCACGGAAGCGAGTGCACCGAGGATAGTCACATAGATATACATCCTTGCTCGATTCAGGAGCATGAGTGTTCTTGTAGTGACGTTGAAGATCGGCGGTGCGCTTGAAGGGGCGAGCAGTGCAGCCAGGATGAAGGCATGATACCGGCCAGTCATTGCCACTGTAGTAACACGCAAGAATTAGCGATGAAGAATCAAGGAATAACAAGGAAAACACACGTTTCGCTTCGAGGAAGACTGGAGTCTTCGGTCTTAATTGGCGTCGAGGAGTAGTACTGCTGATAGGCAGAATAGTCTATCGGCGACGAGCCGTGAAGAGCGTAGTAACTATTCTGCGTGGGTGACTCGGGAATAGTGGAAGCTTGAGAACTTCCTCCAGAGCTGCCATACCGGACCAAAGGTTGTGACTGGTAGTAGTCGTGAAAATACTCGGACGGCGATGTTGCTTGCTCTTGGGGTGATGAGGCATCATGCCAGCTGTTGTTGTACCAGTGGTTGGAGTTCATTGCGCTTATTGGAAGCTGTTTTGTTGATGGCAATGATGTTCAGCTCCAGTAAAGAAGCTGATTATTATATGAGATGATCAGCGAGGAGGTGGATGTGGAAAGCACTGGTGCTCGAGAGGGCGAGACGACAAGATGTAAATCGACTTGTAAAGGACAACAAAGAGCATACAAGTATAGGCCGCAACCAAAGTGATATCTTGATGGCGGTCTTGGAAGGGAAGAGATGAAGTCTGGGGCATGGGAGTTGATATGATGGTAATGTGTTGTAGTTGCAATGGTGAAGGGACGAGAGCTCTGGTTATATGCTCAGGAGAGGGGTGCTTGAGCAAGTAGACTAATGCAGTTCAGGATCATGTAGGTAGGTAAGAGTGAGGCTCAAATCGCACATTGGTTAATGAGGCGAAGGTAAGAGTCATCTGTGTAATACACAAAAGGTAAAGGGCAGCATGAACTTGAAACTGTAAGAGACCTCTACAGAAACAACCGCGGCCGGATTTGACTACAAGACCAAACGGGTATCGTCAGGGTTGTGAAGTGCCTCCCAGGGACAAGGACATAGCCGGGGTAGCTGTCGGGGAACCCAGCGGATCCAACCCGGACCAACCCTCGATAGGGTAGAACATAGCTAGTTAGATGGAAGACGGCTGAGAGATAACAAGTTCAACGACCGAAAACTGAAGGACAAGGGGGGCAGTACACAAGACAAGGGTCTAAGGCGAAGCAACGTCTGGCGCAAGTGGGCTCGTGATGTGAATCGACGCTTGTCGTTTGGGTGGGAGACTAGGGTAAACTCAAGCCAGATGGAGACATCAACAACAAGCAGCATGTACAGTAAACCGAGTCAGACCGGGGTGTTTTACCAAGAGCTGTGGGCTCTTTGCCGGTGACCTGAAGAGGGAAAGGGAGGACAAGATGACGATGCAACAGTAGCAAACACAGCTAAAGTAGCTCGTTCTGAAATTAGATGGAGGTCCTCAGGAACAGAGGCATCATGACTTGCATGAAAGGGTATAAGTTGCTGGCCGCCTTGTAGAGCTCCGGGCCAACCGGGATTTGTGAATGGCGCAACAGCATGTAGGTACAAGCTCAATGGACGCATGTATGTAGTGTGCGGAGCTGGTCAATATTGAGCTATGGGATAGCTTCCAATGACAAGCAGTGGGAAAGCTGTCTTGGCGGTTTGTGTTGCAGCTTGAGACATAACCGATTACCAAGTCAAGATCAATATGAGTCTAAGCCGTCATGCTCAGCAATTGACAGCTACAGGTGCTGTACCTTAGGCAAGCGGTGACGTTACCAGCCAACCGGGCGACATGGGCGTGGCGATGCGCTGGGGCTGAAAAGTAATGAGCAAATGGTTCTGGCACGGGTGGACGGGAGTGGATGCGGGAGTGGCAGATAGTGCGTGATTTGACATGTATGGCATTGTCCTCATAACGTCGTGTTGACGATGGGAGATAGCCGAAATAGCGAGTCTGGACTAGGATAGGGGCTGTGCGAGGCCAGCTCATTAGATTTCGGTCACTGTCAAAGGCAAAGCTGGTTTGGCCAGGGCATATTCTGCGCTTGTGCCGCTTAAGATTGGACTTGGAGCGTCCCTGTCAGAGAAGCTTCGGTGGGGTAACGAGATGCTGCGCGGAATTGGATTGTGTCAAATCAGACTTTCGTTTGACAGACTAGGCTCTCGGTAGCGGGAGGAATTCGATCGACGTGGCCAGGAATCCGTCTGCGGGAATGTGGTAGAAGTGTCGCACTGGGCGCTGGGTTGAAAATGATAACGGAGCTGGAGGGTTGTAGAATCAAGATTGTGGATCGAAAGGCAGAATAACGAGGCAGAATACCTTAAGGCAGGCGCATCGGGTACTGTAAGGTGCTGTACCTACCCGAACTTAGAGGTCGATACTGTAAATAATTTCAGGGCAGGTTCAACTGCCAGCCCGTACCCCTCCTGCCCTTGCCTTTACCGCTACCCCTGCTACCTTACCTTTCCATTGGTACTGTAAGTTTAGAAGGAACCAGCCAACTTACAGTACCAAAAGGAACCTCGCATTCGTTGCCTTACCTAGCGATCGTCTACCGCTCATTACCATCCTCCACCATTATGCTGCACTTTGACGTGGTGGCCTGATTACAGTAGATGCTTCGCATTAGCACCATTAGTTGGCGCCAGTTTGTCGATCTCTGTGGTGTAAAGCCTTCAAACAACCATCCAATGTTCACGAGCACAAGCACAAGCACGAGCACGAGCATGAGCACGAGCCTCAATGCTATGGAATCCAACAAATGCGCCAATAGAGCCGCGACCCCTTTGCCATGAATGTCGATCAACCAACTCAATGTACAACAATATTTTGCTGCCTGGCCTTGAAGCAGAGGGATCTGATCTTGGTGGAGCTTGAAGTTATCCTGTGGCTTGGGTCAGCCAGTCTCGTCTGTCAATGGCAAGCAGGGTGAGAAGTTGTCCATGCAGGACCATGCTTCCAGCAGAACCAAAGCACAGACAAGAACGAACCCCCCGGCATCGTCATTCTGCCATCTCCCACACCTCTCACGGCTCCCCACAACTCGGTCACTTCATCCGGTCGACCTACACGTTTGTGTAACTTGTTCTGCGTCTATCAGAGTCTGGCGCATCACAATCAGTCTGACATGTCTCAATATTTTACAAGGCAACCAAGCGGTCTAGCAAATAATCGAGACACCTACCTGACCTTTGAAGAGATGACAAAATAACTTGGGCACTTTGATACAAAGTATGCCTAAAGTATGCTCTATTTATTATATCAACCTCTTCTAAAGCTCGGTATATGGATATGTCCTGATTATTTGTCAAGCCACCTATCAACCTCCTAGAACGCCCAAAGTGATCAGCAAAGCAGCAATCGCCTAAGCAAGAACAACCCTGGACGCCTTGTCTCGTCTGAGCGACCTACCGGATCCTTCTCCGGTATCTGCAAGTCAACAATGAAAAACTCTCCGAGAAAGTTGTTGTCAATGTGTTGTGCCTGGCTTGTCAACACATTTGATGTTGCGAGTCGGTGTAGCTCTGGAAGGTGTCCTGAGTAGCTTGGGGCGTGTTAGTGAGGCTGACTGAAATAGTGAGGTTCCAAGTGCAACAGCAACAAAAGCAGTTGAAAGTGGTTCGCCCGCTATGATCATCCCCGAAAAAGCTCACCGCACCCCAGGACCCTTTCCCCAACCGTGACAACCTCGCAGGGAAACGAATCCATGCTCCCCTAACCATGGAATTAACGCTCGCTAACCAGGGATCGCCCCTTTCTCGTATTCATGGATCGCCCTCCTGCAAAGCCCCAAGAGAACTTGACAAGCATGGAAGCATTCTAGAAGTCTTCCATTTGGATCCTGCATTGGGTTCGTTTCATAACCTGGTCAGCTTCCACGGCGAACACCGACCAGATTGGGGGCGATGACCTTCTCACTCTGATGGTCTTTGACGATGGATGGCTCAAGCTTAGAGCTGTGCCGCAAGCTTGTCGTTTGTAGAAGCGCCCACCTTGCCGATAAAGGCAACGGCTGACGAACGCCGGTGGACGAATTGTCTTTCAGAAGCCCGGTAGGCATAATGACGATGCTATCGAAGAAGGCAACCGTGCCAGAGGCGAAGAGGCAATCAAGGCAACCAACCCGCCAGCCCTGAATTCAACTTGACAATGCACTTTCTCGTGACCTGGTTGCGTAGGAAAAAGAATGACCAGCTCTGGTTTCGCCTCCGTACCGATCAAGTCATATGTGTGTCAGTTCAAGTTCAACAATGGGAGGAAAGGGTCGAGACAGCAGACGGCATTGCAACCGTAGCGCCTCGGCCAGCAAGGATCGCCTTGTGCATCGCTTCTACATTCGCTCTTCATCTTCAAGAGCCACGTCGCCGTCTGCGATGAAAACAAATGTGCTGCAGGTATAGCATCGGCTTGTCACCCATGCCAGCCAGGTCTTTGTGCGTACAAGTCGTTGAAAATAGAGGGACAACTGAACGAAGAAACTCGGTGAAGCCAAATAAGTAAGACATCAGTTTCTTTTTCCAAAGCTCGTCTCATGTCTATTGATATATCATCCAAACAATCAAGGCATCTGGCTCTGTCTTGATCACTTGGGCAGCAATGCAGCAACTCTCATCTATCGTCATGCACTCGCAGTACCCCTTAGTCAGATTGCTTCACCTAAGCCATGATGGAGGACGCGCCACGTCGACAGACACACTACAAGTTTTGAACAAAATTCCAAAGCCGCGCAACATCTCACATTGTTGTACACCACTACGATGACCTCTGTCCTGAACATTAAACGAATCTGGGGCTGTCAGGCTGCTCTGAGCATTGGGTTTTTTAAAGCAGCCGATTCCGTTCAGATGAACGCCCACCAAGAGAACTAATGAGGCAAACGAGCCACACACACAATTCAACCACGCACGTCAAGAAGACTTGTTATCCAGGGCTGCGGCGCCCGGTACTCGAAAGGTTCCGTATTCATATCTCAAACACTGAGGTTGCAAACGCCACCTTTAGCCATGCCACATATTGACCTTTCCCAGAAAAGCGCGAAAGCGAGGACAGAGAAAGAAGATGAGGCTGCCGCTAATACCACTCTTATCTCACTGTGCTCCCAATGTGGCCTCCCTTGGGAGGTTCCAAAACCAAAGTACAGACAGCCCTAACCCATAGCTCCGTTCCAGATTTCTCACACGCACACAAAATACGGGACCATCCCGTGCTAGAGGCATTTGATGACTCGCGATTAAACCTCGTCCTCAAGGAACTTATAGGCGAACTTAAAGTCGGCTTTCCGTCGGTTCATCCTGCAGATTTCTGTTAGTACGCCTCACTGAAAACCCTTCGAGTCCACTCACCATGTGCTCTCGTAGTCGAAAAAGCGATATGTGCCTTGTTCGAAGTCTTCTGTGATGTTCTTAGGCTCCTCATGTCTTTGGAACCAAGTCTGGTACTGCTTATGAAACCGCCAGCTCTGGTCCTTAAGGGCCTTGGCTGCCATATACTGCTGGGCAGAGCCCTGCTTGTAGTAGAAGACGTAGAACAATGTGTCTGGATCGATGCGGGAGTACAGCCTTGGGTCGTCGAAGATGGCGAGCGGCTCACGGGGGAAACCCGATCCTGTTGGCGGTACCGGCACGTCGGGTCGGTATGATCGTGGCACATCGGCATCCACAATATCGGGGCAGCTGGCCTGGCTGGCGGTCATCATGCGCAGCGCAGAGGGCGCAGAGGGAGGGTATGGGCGCTTTCTAGACGTCTCATACGTATCAACAAGATCTTGCAATGCTGCGGGTAGGTGGTATATCGACTCTTCCTCTTGCTCAGTAGGCTTGACACCATTGGCCGTGCCATTCGTTCGTGGGGCTATATGAGAAGTCAGCTATTAAACTTAAATATGCTCGTCTTGTGCACATACGCTTTGGCGATGCTGTGTTCTCGGGGACGGCAGCTTGCTTTCCAGCAGCCTTTGATCGCTTGGACTGTTTCGTAGGCAGAGGTACAGGTGCTGGTGTAGATACGGGTTCGG
The DNA here is from genome assembly GCA_014822085.1 of Fusarium stilboides. NCBI lineage: Eukaryota > Fungi > Ascomycota > Sordariomycetes > Hypocreales > Nectriaceae > Fusarium > Fusarium stilboides. The sequence continues at coordinate 81,042 of JAASAY010000384.1, read as the reverse complement.
GCTCGGCAGCGGCAGGGGCTGGCGTAGGTTGCTTGGACTCTGGTTGTTGAGAAGCGGGTTGAGCGGAGGATGTTGCAGGGGAGTTTGCCGCGCTGCTTCGGGACCGGGGTAACGGTGATATACTTGACGAGGCGGCTCCGAGCGGCGGAGGTAACGGGGCAATACCAACGTTATCGCTCGCCGCAGCGGCAGCGGCAGCTGATGCGTACTTGAGGCCCTCTCCGGCTGGTCTTGTTGGTACTGATGCTGGCTTCATAGCGGGCGTACCCGTGTTGCCGTTGCTAATAGTAGATAGAGGAGCATGGAGTGTTGCGAGGGCGGGTAGCGGTGACTTGGTTTGCGATGATGTCCGCCGTACTGGGTCGACTTCCTTCTGCGCCTTCCTCGGCAGCGACTTGGCCGGCTCGTCGATTGTCAGGTCCTCTTGCACGGACTGCGCATCTAGAGAAGAGTTCTTCTCGTTGTCGCCAACCATGCCATAAGTACCTTCCTCGTCTTCGAGATCCAGCTCCTCGTACATCTCCTCATCCTCCATAAAGTCCTCGTTCATACCGTCCGATACATAGTACCGGATGCTTTCCTCCAGATCAGTAACTTGTTCGGGTTCGACGCCGCCGTTTTCAAGGGATCTCCGAATCAACTCCAACTTCCCTTGATGCCACTTATGCCGCTCGATAACTCGTTCGATTTCAGCGATACGTTCGGCCTTGGCGGTGTTGTTCTTGCCCTTCTTCATAGTCGCTTGTATCGATTCGCCTTCAGCTTCGAGTGTCTCGATCTGCTGCTCTAGCTCGTCGACCATACCACTTAGGAACTCGCTGGCCTCAACCTTTGCTTGCTCTTTGGGATCGAGCTTGGCGGCGGCTGATAGGCCCTCCTTTGAGTATGCTTTCGTCTTCATGGCCTTTTCCACAGCCTTGAACTTCTCCATTTGCTAATTCCAGAAACCGCGTCAATAAAAAGGGCTTCCGTTTTGTCAGTGGCGGGGACCAACCGTCTCGATCAGCTTCCGATTCTCCAGCAGCGGAGCCTTATCCTTGATATCGTTGCTAGCGGCCCATGTTTTGATCTGATCCCTCAGTCGCTGGAGCTTCTTGATCTCGCGCTTGAGGTTATCTTCTAGTTTGTCCTTTTGGGCGGGGTTGCTCGACTGCTCGATCTTTTCGTAGATGGATTCAAATTCGGCCACGCCTTCGGCCACCTTTTTGAAGCACTTATCGACCTCTTGGGCCAATTTCCTCGCCGCCATTGTGATGAGAAAAACGCAGCCTCGCGGGCGCAGTATCTAATCGTTCGTCTGGCTCGTCTCGGTTGACCGATGATGTCGGTTCTTCGTGTGCGTCTTGCCTGCACCGGTCGGAAGAGCTGGCAGCGCAAGGGGGGGCTGTTTTGGGGTGAAACGGCGCGTCGCGTCTCGGATCGAAATGCCGTCGGTAAATATGGAGGCGTGATAATACAGTATCGCTCGTCCGGCGGTCAACTCCGGGGCGAATGGTAGACGAAATACGTTGCTAGATACAAGCCGACAGCATTTGTTGGTGGTTAGTTCAAGGTGGGAGATGCAGTAGTGAGGCCAAACAGCCGCAGGGTCGTGATTGGCTAGCGGGCCGCGGGTCACCTGGGGCAAGGCGCGGTTAGTTGCTGAAACGTGTTGCAGTGGAAATTGGGGGTTGAATCTGCATCTACAGGGGCGAAAAATGTTGGATTAGTTGGCGATGATTTGCTAATTTCTGGATAAAGAGAATTTCTGTGCAATCAATCGAGTTGCAGTCTAAACAATGGTGCACAAACACAGCATCACTATCGCGGGATACACTCAATGACGTGGTTTTTTGCTAGGCGCTCAGGTACCTTGCTGAACCTAAGCTAAAGTGCACCTCATAGATCGCTAGGCGCTTCTCACATGACACGGCCCATCAAAGCTTTCAGAAGGGTCCTCCTGTTGCCAGGGTTTTCATGCAACACCCAGCCTTATCTCAGTGAAGTAATATAAAAAATAGTATCTCAAACTTTGACTTGATTTTAATTGTGTATCATTAATTTCTGAGCGGTGATAGTGAGATATTGTCATTATTGTTCTTGGCAACTGAGATACACGGTAAAGTCGGGACCGATGCCGATCCGGCTACGGAGTAGGTAACATACAACAGTAACATACAAAGACATTGGCTCAATCCCGCCTCATTTTCAACTTACACCTACAAAGAGCCAGAAAGTTACAGATCACAAATCATGAAGGGTACGTGCAGTAGCCAAACATATACAAACTTTAATAAAAACGCCAGTGCTTACAATCCAAACAGTCATCCTGCAGCGTGTCCTGTCGGCGTCCGTCACCGTCGACAAGGAGCTCATCTCTTCCATCGGAAAGGGCGTCCTGGCCTTTGCGGCCGTGGCCCCCGGGGACACGGAGAAGGAGGCTGATCTGATGGCTGCCAAGGTGCTCAGGATGAAGTTGTGGGATGACGAAGAAGGTGGCAAGGTAAGAAACAGACGAGGCTGGCAGGAGAGTCTGATCTAACAACTGGACACAGTGGAAGAAGAACGTCAGTGACATTGGTGGTGAAGTTCTCTGCGGTAAGTAAAGTTTTCTCTTTCCTCCCAGCCACGACAGACGGCTGAGACCAAGGATGCAGTGTCGCAGTTTACGCTGCTGGCCAGCACGAAGAAGGGAGCCAAGCCTGACTTTCACGGTGCGGCCAACCCGGAGGAGGCACGCCGGCTATACCACTACTTTGTGCAAAAGGTCAAAGCGGGTTATATTGAGGAAAGGGTCAAGGATGGGCAGTTCCAGGCTATGATGGAGGTGGCTCTCGTCAACGACGGACCGGTGAGTTTAGTATTCTTTTCTTTTGTTTTTGCTTTGTCTCTCTCACGGGTTTGACTGGGCTAACCATGGCAAACAAACAGGTTACTCTAGAGCTCAAGAACGGCGCCAAGACGGATTGAGAGATGATGGGGTCTTTGTGCTGTGGCTTCTATAAAGGTATAAGCTATAGAGATGGTTAGATGATAGACAAAAGGGAAGTCTTTGCAGAGGTATTATAGGTTCGTTAATTAGAGACATGTTTTGGAATTAGCCCTTTGGCAGATTTTATCATTGATATGATATGACTGCCACCGCCGGTTATTACTTCAGCCGCCTATCACGCAACTGAATTGCGTTACACAAGAGATGATAAGGGCATTCTTCCTCAGCTGAGCAACCTACATGAATCAAAGGTGGTTTGCTAGCCGGGTCCCTTTCCCGAAACTGCGGTTTCTCACAGCAAACAAAGCCATGGTATGCCTCTCAGGACTCTAATTGGGTGGACTACCGGAAGGGCTGCATTATGCGTTGTACGACGATGGCTAAAATCCTTTTAGCATACCATGTCTGTTAGAGAAAAAGTCCCCTTGCAGAACAGGGCTTGTTAAAAGTTGGGGTGGCAGGCAATTCATGAAAAGGTCCAAGCGATATGATGAGATGGTGTTGGCTTCACTCTCCCTCAGTGGGATGTCCAGGGGTTTCTGTTTAGCATCCCCAGAACCCCCATGCTGAGGAGAAAAGCGGAATCAAGGCTGTGGCTAAGGATTGGTCGTTGATTTCTTGCATCGGGTACGCCCGTGAGAAAATCCATCCCTAGGCGCTAGGGATGTTATGCGTTGGTTGGTATAAGCGGGTATATGTTGGCGATAATATAGCGGGATATGACTTGTCTTGGCAAGTTTATTACCTATTTCCCGGTTGGTAAGAATATGGGATGCTACCCGACTGCCGTGTCTTTGTCAATGCGTTCTGTGACCTCAGAATATTGATATGGTTGGTTCTTTAAGTGATTGTCATATAGAAAAGGAAATGTAGGTTCTGGGTATGTGATATGTGCCACTTAGGAGCATGATTCACTCCGCGTTGCAATCTCGGCTCTTGTTGACTCGGATCAGTTAATATTAGCCAGATCGTAGTTACCAACCAACGATTTGGCCTGGCCTGGCCTGGCCTGCCCTGCCCTGCACGGATACACGGATACAAGGAGCCTTGTCTGACCCCTGTCTCTCATGGGTTGACGATACCCCTCCCCCGCCATCGACGAAGTTCTCATCAACAAGTTGTCTCTTTTCTCACCCTCGTGAGATCATTGCCAGATGATCTGCAACTATGCAGGCTCTAGTCACGCAATCATTGTGTCTTGTCCTCGTGAATTGACAAACAATTACAATTGCCGCATAACGAGTTGGCCTCATATGCCAGATCTAGAACAATGCTTAATTAAGGGTCTCGTCTCTAATTTACCTTAGCTGCAGGGCGTACTTGAGCCTCACTCACTCAGACTTGGTCGTCTGGATTTGTCTCGTTTCAACTGGCGATAGCTGTTTTGCCTTGTCTATTCTGTCAACCGATTAATTATCGACTTTCCTTTCCTGTCTCTTGCTCAGCAACCGGTGTAAGAAAAAGAAAAGACGCCCCGCATTGCCCGCGGTTCTCTCTGATATGCTTGGCTCATGCCGATATATCTCGGAATCCTTTCAAGATTGTGCCTTGTTTGCGAGTATCCGCTACATCATGGTCTGACTCTTTTTTTTGCTATTTATCGACAGCAAGTCTCTATCGTATAAATCTATTGGATACCCTGATAGAGAGCGTTACAGTTACATACAGGCTACAGTAGAGGATAGTACCTACCTAGACTCTAGACTACCCTTACCCACTTATAAGCGGCACGATCTTCGGGCTCACTTGCATCGCGACTTTTCCACAATCGGAATCCAAGCTCCCCTCTTCTGTTTCCTTCTCTCTGATTCTGCACCTCCAACAACTTGTATACCCCCACGCTGTGATTCAATCTTGAACCCCTCAAATACCTACAATCGCTCCTCTTCAGCGCTCGTCACTCTCCCTCTTACCCGACTCTCAAACCAAAAACACATTCACAATGGCGGCCGAAGGCGACTCCCCCGCGCGACCCCGCGTCTACTTCGACATCTCTCTGGGCGGCAAGCCCGTCGGTCGTATCACCATGGAGCTTTACGCCGACCTCGTTCCCAAGACGGCCGAGAACTTCCGCGCTCTCTGCACCGGTGAGAAGGGCCTCGGCAAGTCAGGCAAGCCTCTGCACTACAAGGGTTCCATCTTCCACCGCGTCATCAAGCAGTTCATGATCCAAGGTGGTGACTTCACTGCTGGTGACGGCACTGGCGGCGAGTCCATCTACGGCAACAAGTTCGACGACGAGGCTTTCCCCGAGAAGCATGAGAAGCCTTTCCTTCTGTCCATGGCCAATGCTGGCCCTAGTAAGTCTTCCCCAGCCGAGATCTCTTGAACCAAGTACATGATGCTGACGGGTGTTACCCCACCAGACACCAACGGCTCTCAATTCTTCATCACCACCGTTCCTACCCCTCACCTCGACGGCAAGCACGTCGTCTTCGGCCAGGTCCTCAACGGCAAGTCCGTCGTTCGTCAGATCGAGAACCTTACTACCCAGTCCGGCGACCGTCCCGCAAAGGAGGCTCTCATTGCCGACTGCGGCGAGCTCACTGGTGATGCCGCCCTCGCTGCCGATGTGAAGCAGCCCGACGCCCTTGGCGACCCTTACGAGGACTTCCCTGAGGACTGCACCGACACTCTCGACGCTGTCGCTGTCCTCAAGATCGCAAAGGCTAGCAAGGATTACGGCAACACTGCCTTCAAGTCGGGAAACTACTCTCTCGGTCTCGACAAGTACCAGAAGGGTCTGCGCTACATCAACGAAGAGCCTGAACTCGAGGACCAGCCCCAGTCCATCAAGGACGAGCTCGAGGCCCTGCGTTTCTCTCTCAACAACAACTCGGCCCTTCTCAACATCAAGCTCGAGGCCTGGGATGATGCTGCCCGCGCCGCCTCTGCTGCCCTTGACGTCCGAGGCGTTAAGGATGCCGATCGCGCAAAGGCCTTTTACCGCCGTGGCTTCTCCAACATCCGCCTCAAGGATGAAGAGGCTGCCCTGCGCGACCTGACCGAGGCCAACAAGCTCGCCCCCAATGACAGCGCCATCACTCGGGAGCTCAACGCTGTCCGAACCAAGGCTGCTGCTCGCGCCGCCAAGGAGAAGGCTGCCTACAAGAAGTTCTTCAACTAAGGGACGCGTGATCTTTGTGCAGACGGGAGGCATTGTGAAAAATAGAGGGCGTCGTTTTTTCTCGTAAGAGCGGGATAGAACGCCAGATGCATTTGCTAATTGAAGCCATGTTTGATATGAGGAGGGCGGAGGACATGATCCATCTTTTTATAACATAGCCCTTGCGAGGAAAATGCGGGTTATTAGGAGTCGGCGCTGAATGAGATACCATCCAATTGCAATTATTGCAATATTTCACGTATTGGTACAAAGCCCTTTTGATACTCATGTTTGTGAATGGTTATGGTCGTGACTTGTGAGGCTCACAATGCCTACGACTGATGCGTGCTGAAGGCAAACGTCTACGCTGGATAATATGATCCCACATGCACGTTGGTAAACCAGTCATCAAGATGAACGCAATTGTCCAACATACGTCTTTATATATAACTTGTCTATGAGCCAAGGGTATCATGCCTAACCCATCCAATCCCAGCTCTTGAACGGCACAATCGTCGTATTCCTCTGACAAGCCCTTCATCAAATGATCCCCTGAGAAAAGGAAGACAAAAAACGCTGCTTATCTAGTACATATTTTAAGAGTTGAGAGTTGCAGAAGAAAGAATACCTGAACGCTTGCTATGCGGCAACAAAAATCCGTTTGTCGCCATTGTCATCTAATGGTAACAAACTGAAGTATAAGAAAAGTAGAAACAAAGATAGAAACTAGAAGACAAGTGGTGTGGTATTTGTAAAGATGTTGTATTGTTCATTCAGTCGTGAGAACTAGCTCTCCCATCTAGTCGTCAAATAGGTATATATATATGAATAGATAGATAAAGATTTCTTTTTTACTTGGAATGCTTTGCAGAATCTTTGCCCTCTGGACTCTCGCCGCGACCACCAATGCGCATGATGCCGCTGAGGATCGTGCGTCCCACGCGGACGTTTTTGGACTTGAGCGTGTTGCTCGCGCTCGCACTTGCACTCGTGCTTCCGTGCCGCTGCTTGCGATGATGCTCCCAGCCCTCCTTGTAATGGTGGCGACGGCGCTCCTTGCTGCGTCGTCGGCTGCGGGTTGCGTTCTCATCGTTGACTTCGCTGCCTGAGCTGCCGGGTGTGGGCTCGTAGACGTCATTCCATGCAGTTGAGGAGCCACCGTAGGAGATGGATAGGGATTCGATCAATGATGCTTGTTCGATAGACTCGGCAACATCGTCGGTAGTGGAGTATGTCCCGCTTTCGTGGGCGCGCTCGGTTTCAACCTTGGCGAGGCAGGCGTCTGCGCGTTGTTGAAGGGCAAAGCAGACGTCATTGAAGGCGAGAAGTTCTTGATCTACATCGTCTTTCTTGTCGTCGACAGGTCTGGCATCTACCCATAGTTTCACAAGGCTCGCCAGGTTTCTTGTGTCGTCAATCAAATAAGGGAGGCTGGGGAAACCCTCCTTGGAAGTAGGGCTCAGGCGACCCAGAATAGTGACGGGCGTGCTATATCCAGCGGGAACAAAGTTGGCGTTGCGATCCGCAGGAATGCTGCACACTTGGTCGATATAATCGCGAACGGCTTGTCGCTGAACATTCAGGAAGCGGTTCATCGGCTCCATCCACTCCTCTCGTTTTCCAAAGTTGGACAGGTTCGCTAGCTTTTGTAGTGCTTTTGCGATGAGTGTAAAGGTTCGTTGCGCATTTGGTCGAGGGTGGTCGCGCAGGAGGTTAAACAGCTTTGGCGATAGAATAGCTGGACAGATAAAGCGGAGGAACAGGAAGCCAGAGACAGAGGTATATGTGACAGTACGCAGAAAGTCTCCATAGCGATCCTCAGCCACAGCTCGGATATACTTGAGCACATGTCGTAGCTCTGGTGGTAGTCGGTTGGCTGAGTTGGCGATGCACTTCCACACTTCGGTCGTGTAGTGGATGAGTACAGTCCAATGTTGGTCGAGGTCTGATTCGTGGGGGATCTTGCTCGGGTCGACTTCGCAGTCTGGGTTTATCTCATTGATCTCAAACAGCTTTTCTTGTAAGGTCTCCTCCAGATACTCCTTGCCTAGGCGGCGCATGTGAAACTCAAGGGACTGCGTCAGCAGTGAGTTGCCGCGAAAGAGCAAGTTCGCTTCCCCAGCAAGGGATTTGCTCATGTCTCGCACGATGAGCTCGCGATCGGTTGCAGCATCGACAGAATCGTTCGACTTGAGACGACTGCTAAATCGGTACTTCTTCATGGAAGCTTGGTTGCCGATCCCATCAATTTCGTCCTCCACCAGAGCCATGAGCCATTCGCTGGCAGAACCTGACACTTGGAAGATGTTGAGGAATAGTTCTGACAAACGACGTAGTTGTCCAGGTAAAACGGCCGATATTTGATTCGTCAAACCTGCTGGGAGGCGGTGTAATATGTCTGTGAGAGGTTGATATTCCTTCGATAGAAGCACGACATGTTCATCGTGATTCACCTTGATCAGCATCTGACCAACTGATTGGTGCTTCTCGTCAAATATTTGAAGCCATTGCTCGCTATCCTTGCCGCGTTCGAGCTGATCGAGAGGAATATCGACAGCACCAACCACAAATTCCTGTAAATTTCGTGTTCGGGGCAATCCAACAGAAGCCTGGAGTAGATTGCTTGAGCTGTCCAGATTACCTTCTACCCTCTTCAACACAACAGACAACAATGGCGTGGTAGGCGGCAGATCAGTGAATTCGCATTCCTCTCGCCAGAAAGGGTTCTTTGTTCCCGTCTTGGTTGTTGTTCGTGCCCGTACCTCACCATCTAGTATGACTTCAGCCAGGTAGTTGCCGACTAGAAGATCCGGCTCTTGTCGTCCTGGTCTTTCAGGTATTGGCGGTTCAAGCCCACTCGGCCGAGCTTTGATCTTTGCCTCAGTGACTCGAACGCTGATCGTCTTCTCGAGTCGAAAAACCTCGCCCTCGTATTCTGATTCAATATCATCGAGCTCCAATATTTGAGATGCATTAGGGTCGTCAAGGTGGTATATGTCGGGTACCGCAAACGCCCGTAGAAGACAAAGCCATACCTCGAAATGAACTCTGCTGTCGAGCGCTAAGTAGACTGGTCGGAAAATAGAGAGGTGAGTGGATGATGAGGAGTAAATAGGGAATATAGCAATGCAGTATTCCTCATCAAGTACAGTGCGATCAAGCTGTTGAACGGCACATCGTGAAAGCTGTGAGAGGTCGATGATAGACAAAACAGTGACGTCGTTCTCTGTCATGAGCTTAAACGCCCCGTTGTCTTGAAGAATGCAGGAAACTCTCCTCCAAGAGGTAGTAGGTGAGCGGAGGTCTCTCGTTGACGGCCTTTTGACAATCGCTCTTGGTGAGATAGCCAAGCCCTTGTCCCATAGCATCACTTTGCCGACCTTGATAATGTTCGTAGGTTTGTTCTTCTCTTGTGACCAGCCATGTCTCTTGAGTTCCGGTCTCATTGGCGTCACTTGACTGGTAGCTGGCTTACCATTGGCGAGCTTGATACCTGTCGGGCGTAATTGTTGCCAGCATAGCAAGGCCGCCAGCCACAAATCGAACTCTTCTGTCACCCTGGGACATATTAGAATTTCCACAGGAGGTTGGAGGCAGACCAGCTCCAAACACTCCTTGGTCTGTTCGGGGTAATCAACGGGAAGAACCCTGCAGCCACGCAGATCAGAAACCAAAGGAATATGAAATGGCCCATTCTGTCCCGAGTCAAACATGAGGCACCCTTTGTCTTCCTCAATGTAAGCCACACCACTGTGCCAGGGCCCGCCGGTTTCACCCTGGTACTCAATTTCGCCTCGCATTCGACCACATAGCGACCTCATGAGAAGTAGAACTTTATTTGCATCATCGGTAGCAATGGGTAACGGTAATGAGTCGACGGTGGGTGGTGGAGAGATAAGAGGTGAGGTAGGACGAGAGGACTGCCGCTTCATAAGTCTTCTGCTCTTCTTGTCTTTAGCTGCTACTAGCGAATCTCGTCCCGATATTAGGGAGTGGTGTATAGAGTCTAATGAGCTGAGCTGCGGCCTTAACTCATCCGACGGATGTAATGACCCCGAGGAGCTCACACTGCCAACTCGATGTCGTTCTGAAGTGGGAGGTGGTACACTTCTTTGAGCTAGCATGGAAGTATCCATAGTGCGTGTTCTAGGCCGCAGACTTCCGCTTGTATGCCGCAAATGTTGCCGCGGAGGACTGGATTCGCTGCTCTCGTACGAGTCGCTAAAAACCTCGTTGAACACTATGCCTTGCCTCCGAGAAGGTCCTGGAGGTATAGTCCGGGGAGAACTCTGCTGCGAAGAAGTATCCCGTTGGGATTGCTGGGACTCTCCAGTCACACTGACAGTAGGAGTCTCGACAGGCTCGGGAGTGACTGCGCGAACGGTGGCCGAGGCGGTTATCAGTGTATTTCGAAAGGCAGTCCTCAGGTTGGATGCGCTTGAGCGCTCCATCTTGGGGTCCCGGGGGAGGTTCAGATCGGAAGTCGAGGCTTGGTTCCAGGATGCGGCTTCACTGGAAGTGCCAGATCGTGATTGCTCTTGTTCGTCCATGTTTGGCGGTCGCAAGCCTAAGCCATTGCTTGTCCACATCCACATACACGCGCCCGTCCCGCATTGAGGAGAAGGGAACGACAATAGCAGTGGTCTTGGATGTCACGGAACTTTGACGCTAGGATGGGTGCCTCGAGGGCCCTTTGTTGTAGACAAGGGAAGCGGTAATTCGACGTCGCTGGCTCGCTAATGTTGGTATCGACTATCAATCTCCTCAATACCACCGTCGGTCGTGGTCAAATAGGGCGCCTGTCGTGGTTGTCGTCGGTTGCTGAATCTGATTGTTGAGGGAACTCTCACAATCAGTCAGTAGCTGGTTGCGGGGAGAGGCTTGTTAGTCTGGGCAGAATCGCAAGCTGAGAGGGGAACGCGCGGGACCAGCAGCTGCACGTTCATACAATCCAATATGCACTAAACCACCAAAAAAAAAAAGATGAAGAAGCCAAGAACAGCAATAATCCCGTATAAGGATAAGTAGGAGCAAGACAGAGATAAACGACGACAAGCGTGCGCTCAGACAATGGCCTTTGTCAGGTGTTTTAGGAAAAGAATTGAATTGCGGTGAGGTACTGAGTGTGCTGTACTCGGAGGCCAGGTAAGTACTGCAAGAAATTACAGAGTCCAGCCATAAAAATGCCTGGGATTTGGGATTTGGGGCAGTGGGCGTGAATTAATTCAACGTCGCCACGCACACGCACGTACTTAGAATTGTACTTGGACTTCCAGTCGAATGTCTCTGTAAATCAAGAACAAAAGAGCTCTAGAGCCATAGCTGTAGCCAATGGTTTCGCCTGTCGACAAGCACAGGCTTAAGCGCAACCGAGAAGGGCCCTTGTTTCCAACCACCCTTGACCCAGACCTAGTTAGACCTAGAACTTGTAGGGGTCTGTTTGTATGGAAGGATGAGAACCAGGTTTGCCTTGGTTGACTCTTATTAAGATAGGACAAGAGATATAGGTCTTGTTTCCAGACTGAGCAACTACCGGAAGTTTGATAATAGCTTACCGAGATAACCACAAGGTCCCCTTCCCTTTCTCTTTTTTCTGAATCACATCTTACTGCCGCCGGCCGGACCTGCTTCTTCTGTCTTGGCCCAGCTTCGAGAAGCGGGGGATAGGGACGGTTTTGAATGCCGATCACAGAGAGCAGTGGAACGCCATGCAGCCATTTCGGCTTTAGTTCTCGGTCAGACGACAATGTCCAATCGTTTTATTTACTTGTCCTCTTTAGTTGTAGGAAGATGCCGAGACACACGGGCCGTGGCGAGAAAAGGGATTAGGTGCCTATTACTCTGTACAGCACTATCCTTTCTATGACTCTCAACCTTTGATGCAATGCCAGGTGGCTCACTAAATAATCGGGATATTTACCTAACTTTAGGATGAGTTGTTGCCATAATAATGAGGGCATACTCTAGGCTTATAATAGGCTAAAGTGCGTGTCTTATTTTATCATATACTACCTAAAGTTTAGCAGAGTCTCGATTATTTGCTGGACTGCCTGAATGCATCTACCTTATCTGGATACTCTTGCAGCGAACTTCGGCAACTTCCATCAAGACGTTATCGTGAGAGGGCCCGAAGCGGTGGAGATGTTCGAGAGAGCAGGGAAACCCTGAAATAAGACCCTGGCCACTTGGATCCTAGGTCCTGGTCCTGACCAGCCTGGGCACGCAACGCAGCACGCAACAGTGGAGAAGTGGGGAGTTGGAGAGCGGATCTCTGGCAACGGAGTTTCTACTGCTAAATTAACATTGGTCCATTGCCTTCATGTCCATGATCAGGACCATCCGATGTGTAGTGCAATAGTCCACCGTGATATGACTAGTATTAAGCAACGCAACATCGTCTCAGTCCCGGGTCCGTCACATTATATCCAATTTTGCAGAGATTCTCGTCTCCGTCATAGATGGCAACTCATCAGCGTCAAGTCTTTGACAATAGAAACTAGTAAGCTTTGTTGTTCTCAAGGTTTCCCTGTCAGATAGACCAAGACTGTCCAACGTTGGATGGAACGATCCGACCCGCCAGGTTGGGTTTTCCCATCTGATAACCATATGCATAGTTGGCCCCCATCATCACACCGCGTCTCACCAGTGGTTCCCCTCTGGGTTCTCAAGTTTCATCCCAAGTCACCCAGTGTTTCCAGTGTTTCCAGCAAATCCCCGCTCAGGGCGGAGACGTTATTGACATGCCCTAGTCAACCGCAGGGGTCTTCGGATGCTTTCCTCCCACAAGACATCTTCGGATGAGCTTTTCCAGTACAGGATCATGTTGCGATGGTCGGGTGCTACTCTGAAAATGCCATGTCCCGCTAGCCGGGAACAGGGGACGACACATACAATCGACCCAATCTCAACGTTCGTTAGTTCGAAGGTTCGCGGAGAGCGTGAGCAATGACTCGATAAGTTGAAGATCGTTCTTAGTATGTAGGTACTGTAAGCAATGAATACTTCCATAACAGGAAATATCAGTTCTGACGTAAGAATTTGCCCAGTATACGGTCTTACAATGGAGATAAAGGGACATCTATCAGACAAGGTGTATCAACTTTGCCCGCAGCGGCGGGCTGATATCACACATTTTTAGCATTTATGCAACTCAAACTTGAGCAGCCGCTAGTGCAAGGAAACTACGGAACTAGCTCAAAGTTCTTGCTCCCCGTCACATCTTTCCTTCATTCGTCAACTCTGAGTGGTTCGTAGAACGAGATCGTCAATTATACCAGGACGGGGATGGCCTCTTTTTTTTTGGGGGGGGGGAGGTAGACGCAATATGCGCGCCTGGGCTCAAACACTCGGAATTTATAATTCAAAAAGCAAAAAACGAAGCTTGGAAAGCCTCAGCCTAATGACAACAAACTCCAATGGGAAGTTTCCTATTCGTATTCATGATAAACTAAAATTTGAGGCCCGACTTGCCCACATCACCATCTCCTCTTGTGACCAGAAACTTGGCAAGGCTAAATCCCACCATTCCCCCAAAAGCAATAAGACCGTCAAAGCGCAGCGTACGTATGCCTATCGCCGTCCACGATTATCCTCCTTTCTCCTGAAAATCTTGCCCCTAACGCTGGTTATGCGTCCGGGAATAAGTCGAGATAGATTAATCCTCCCCTGAGCTTACGGCATCTGTGCTGTAAGCTGATATCCAATGGATGCACACTTACAGGATTTGAGGTTGTTGGTTCTAAACGCGGGTTGTCTATCCCGTCCCGCCGGCATGGGACGTTCCCACGTGTCGCATCTAGAAAACCCTCCAATCTCCATAATCTTGCTTTATTTGTCTTTTGGGTTGTAAGATGAATCTTACGTGTCATAAGCGGTCCCTGTTGTTGATTATTATTGCGTTTGTCGTATTTCTTTTGCGGGAGTCGTAATACCACCTTACCTACCAGGTAGTAGTACTCTACATGGTAGTTACATAGATACAAGCTTCGCTTACACGAGCAACGCATCTTGCCGCTCAGATCCCCCAAGATGCTTTGATCGGCCACTCGACGTCCGTTCGACACGTCAGTCAGGGGTTTAAGTTTTCATGTCAGGCAGTCCAGCGAATACAGAGGACCATCACCTGAGATGATAATTGTTCCCAGCTTGCCTGACAGGTACCCCATTCACGGCATCCTTCTGGCCCTGGATAATCAAGCACAGTCCATCACTCGACCCAAGAGTCTTTCGAAACATCAGCTCATAGGTGCAAGAAAGTTTAGGCAACACAGCGCTTCAAACGCACACCGCTTCTATCAATAGAGCCTTCTTTTGTCGTTCAATGGCTGAGTCAATTTCGACTGGTGTCTCGTTGGGACATTACTCAACATGGGATGCCTCTTCATCATGATACCAATCTTCATGTCTCATGTGGTACCACGCCACCGGTTCCAGTAATCTACATGAAGAAATCATCTGCAAGGTGCACAGCCGTGTAACAGCCAGGCGCTCATTTTGGCTCGTCTTCTTGATAATTTAGACATTTCTTATCCTAGGGAATTGACATTGATCATGTTATTGTTGTTCAACATGAGAGCTCATGAGTCCACCTGTAAATGCCCCACTTCCATACCTTTGTGCTTCACAACTTAGATGCATCCATCTTCATCATGATCACAACAGATAGTCACTGCTTCAAGACTCATCCATATCAAGAAAGAACATATTTGTACTCATTTTGTGCAGCGAGAAATCCCTTGATCGGCGCGTCAAGTATGATAATAGTTACACATGAAACACGCCAATATGCCGTCTTTCTCCCCTTACGTCCTTGGTTCTCTGACTTCCCATCAACATGATGCAGAATCATAATCCACCTTATACCCTTCCTCTGCTAAAGTCACCTGAAAGAAGCTTAAACGCAAATAATGGGCGAGGCCAAAGAAGATGTCGAACACTCAACTGCCATACCGTAATGTAGGCAGCTTGTTTGTATTTTCCCGTGTCAGAAAAGAAGAGGGCAAAGATCAAGAAAAGCATGACATGTGCATGCATGCCTGTATCGCGCGTAGAGTCTCGACGCCTGGATAAACTTTCTCTTCCAACTCCTAATTGCAAGATTCCGGTATCCCCATTCTCAATCCCTCCCAAAAAGGCGACCCCCGTAAGGTATCGCAGTTGAATTGAATAAAGTGAAATAAAATCACCAAATAGTAAAAAAGTGTTGCATTTGCTGTGTGGATATCATCATTTCTCCTTCTCGAGTGTTGTACTCCTATCGTGCTGAATGTTGCCATTAACGAAGGTGAGATCCCTCAATCGGGCTTGTAGGGCCGCTGCGAACATTGCTTAGGTCACTGCTGCCCGTTCGTCGTAGAGCTTGGCTCATCGTCTCAATGTTCAGGTCACCTCCTGAAGCGTTGAGCTTGAGGTTGTTCGTGCTCGTTGGGCTGCCCAGGGGTCTTCGGGTCGGGCTCAGCTCGATACCCTTCATGCTTCCGGGGTTGCTCGTGGGAGGGCTTGTCTCGGGTCCTTGACTTGACACAGGCGATCGAATGGGTGAAGGCGAACGGTTGACCGCTGCTGGTGGCAAAGATGTGAGCCCTGCGAGATGGATGCTGTCGCGGGAGCTCGCAACGCCTGCAGGAGGGTTGTGCTCGGCTTGTACGACGTCGGCAAACGAGATAAAGGATAGCCGGCGGACATCGGAGGAATCCAAAGAACCGTAGTTAGAGGCGTTGTCCGTCAAGACAGCCTCTCGATCGGCAAAAGAAGCGAGCTCTGCTGCCCACTCGCTGGCTGATGGGTCGTACGAGGGGGGGCCATTGTTGGTTCCTGTGACTGTCACAGCGGCGGGTTGATGCGAGGTGTGAGTTACAATCTCGACCGTATCAGGGTCGAGCTTTTCATTCGTGATCGCCTCTGATGCATCGTCGAGAACAGGAGGGATGTAGTTTTCGGTCTGGATATGTGTGGGAATGGCTGGGGAGTTGGGCATGAGCACAGAACTGTCCTGGACGTCACGCTCGAAGATTTGTGAGGTAGCTGGCGAAGACAGTCGTGGTGAGCCAGTGAAGCCACGGCCTGGGGACGATGGCAACACAAAGCCCTGCTCTCCGGCTGAGGTCCATGATTGCTGGTTCGAGGATAGCTTGGAAGGGTCTCGAGACAGAGGGGGGCTCGCAGGGTTGGAGTTTGCGTTGGAAGGAGTTTGAGACTCAGAACGAGATTCTGGCTTGGAATCGTTCGTGGTGTGGTTGGTGTCGGACTTCGTGAGAGATGATTTCTTCTTGCCAAGACTAAACAAGCTACGCATCTTGCTCTTTCCGTCCTTCTTTGTATCTTCTCGTTGACTATCCGTTTCGTTGTTGAATTCGCTGGCTCGAGGTGTCGAGTCGCCTAACCGCTGATCGTCTGACGCCTCAGTGTTGGCATATCGGTCATCCCGAGTGATGGGAGCAGCTTCGGCGAGACTCATGTTGACGAATGAGCCCACGTACTGATCGTTGGGAGAAGTATAAAGGTGTTCGTAGGTGGAGGTTGTATGGTAGAAGTTTTGGTGATGTAAAGACAAAGTTGTCTGGGAGACTGCACAACAAGGTTGAGTCAGTGACGAGGGTCGTGGAATGCAGATCTAGGTCGGCAAGCGAGAGGACAACGAAGTGTTGCAAACAGGGAAGAGACAAGAGATGAAATAAGTAACAAGAATGGGCGGGAGAAAAGTAAAGTCAAAAATGACCGTGCGGAACTGAGACTTTGAGTGATGCTCCTGCCGCCGCCTTCGTTGCCCTTTAAGACGGGAGAAACATTGGATTGAATATTAGATGGATGCTGCACGAACCTGTAGGCTAATGACCTGTAAAACAGTCCGTAGCTCCCGGTACAAAGACTGGGGACCTCCGTACGCGCAAGACCCGCAACGGCCAGCGCTAATTCTGTATTAGAGACCAGCTAATCGCGGCAATGCCGTTGTCCGTCGTGCCGCCGTCTCGTTTTCGGTAGTATCGATGAAAGTATGCGAGAGCCACGAGACGTGACGCAACGAGATTTCAAGGCTAGGGTCGAGACTCTGGTGGTTGAGTGACCCAAAACTGGCGGTGACGAGTCTTTGAGATTCGTTGTTGAGATGATATTCGCAGATTTGTCCCAGACAAAGTTGCGGGTAGTGCGATGATTGCGGATACGGTAACAGGGTGTACACCTCAAAGGGCAGGGCGGGCTGAGACGCTGGACGCGCTATCGCTGCAGTAGATTCGTGCAAAGGGAGGACGGGACCAAGGCGCAGACGCAGGCGCAGGTCAGGTACAGGTGATGATTGCTTTTGTCGGATGCCGCTCGCTTCGTTAGTTGCAGGGTTTAGACAATCTTGGGATCTATTTATTGTCTGCCGAAATGAACAAAGGAAGGGAGAGAGGAGAAAGAAGACGAGAGGAGGGGAAGACTTGTAAAGGAATTGACAATGACAGCAAGTGACGGGGGGGCTGACGGGCGGCGTAGGTGGCTTTAGAGCTTCAACTTTTGGAGGATCAGCGCACTTTGATCAAGGCACGGGATCAACTGTAGGCGGGATGATTGCACTATCCAGGGCATTATGGGGCAATTTGTGTGTGAGTCGCACAGATAACCTCCACTGCAGGGACAGACGAGAGATTTAATTGCAATCCAATACATGGAACAAGCTGGGTTGCAACAGCTTTTGACCACGGGACCGTTGCCAAGTTTAGTTGTCCCGACGAGTGAACGAACGACAACTCTTTTGATGTCAGCAAAACCTGCTTGAAACGGGAAGACATCGAGATGCCATAGACGGATTCAGTGAAAGGTCGGCCTAGATTGTGACCACGTTTTGGATTCTTGTCCTTTTAGATACTCTGTTGGCCATCCATGTTGTGATCATACATCTAACGTTACGTATGTTTGGTATTGCGCTGCATGAATCCATCCATATGCATGCACTCGACATGGGACTTACGTCCATGCAAGTCAGGCACCACAGCCAGTATTCAAGGGACTTGTCCCAGTAATACGAATGTCAGCCCTGGGCTGCCTATCTCAGATGCTAAGGGACCGATCCGATGGGCTGAAATATCGCTTTGTCGCTTTGAGATGTCATGATACTCTTTGTCTCTCCCTTACACGCTCACACTGGCCTAATAACATGTGGTTGCTATATCAGTTTCCATCACTCCATTTTCCGCAATAGTTGCAACTCTTGCCCTGCCTTGGATGGTTGGGCGCCAACGGCCATCATCTTGGTCACCTACCTCTCTTATCACATCCAATCCCCTCATCGTCACCAACCTGGTTATAGCCCCGCTACCGACATGGACCTCGTGACAACTCCTTCAGGGCTCTTGTTCATCTTGCCCTGGCGGAACAGCACAGAATAGGCTAATAGGGGGTAAGATCCGCGCGTATCTGCATCAGAAAAGTGAGAACCAACGAGGGTGAAGGGAGGTCTGCCCTGCTTATCCACCGATGGTTGCTTTTTGGTTCCCAAACATCAACAACACCAAAAGTGCAATCTGAGATGCGTTATTGGGTTTCCCTTTCAGCCCCATTTGGCACCGGTTCAGCCCTCTAAGCTTTGACGGGGCCCATGTGCCGACCCCTTTTTCCCTGTTATAATTCGCCACTGATAAGGGGTAGCTGGTCAGCCCTCCACATCCCATCTCCAGTCTCATAAGGAAAAATCTGTAGATCTACTCGATATACTTGGAAAATGAAACAAGGGACTCGTCAGCTTGGGGTTCGTCTCATTGGAAGCGCGGGAGGTTAATGCCACGAGGGGCAGCGGGTAGAAGCCAAGAGGGGCATTCCTCGTGGTCAACGGAAGCGACGTCATCAGCTTATCTGTTCTGAGCCAAGCGTGAGCTGGCTGGGAGATCAATCGATTGCGGATCATGTGATCCTAGGCGTGACTATACACGTGACCAAGATGAACGCATCAGGTAATTAGCTGCCTTAGGTAAGCGTAACGGCAGAAACTTCAGATCTTCGACTTCTAGGTGTTCGGCAGGGTCCAGCTCAACCACACGACAAGCCAATTGCCGCGGCCAATCGCCCTCAGCCCGGTATACGAGGTTCTAACGAGTATCTAACTCCTCAAACTATATCCTTCGTACATCCAATCTTCTCGTTACTGTCCCTCGACGACACTTCATCGGACACAATGGAGTTTCGAAACCTCGCACGACCAGCTACCCGGCTTCTCAGCCCTCGGGCCTCAGCCCTTCCTATCGTTCCTTGCCGTGGTCACAAGACAACAAGCCGAACGAAACGATCCCTCAAGATCGCTCCTCACGACTCCTTTCTCCCCGACCGAAAGACAGCTTTTCCCGCCTCCGATTCCATCATCTATAACCCACCTTCCTCCGAGGCCTCTCCTCTCCACACACCTTTCCTCTTCCTTCCCCCCAATGATGCGCGCCGTGCCGCTCTCACACGACTCCGACACACTCCCGGCTCTCCTGTAGCACCTCCAGCCGAGGGAAAGCTTCCCCCAGCGATGAAGTACCAGCGCCGCGACCCCAACTACAACCTTAAGGCAGCCGATATCCAGGAGATGAAGAGACTACGAGCAGAGGACCCTGTTACTTGGAGCGTCAATAAGCTCGCTGAGAAGTTTGGCTGCTCGACAATCTTTGTCAAGATGGCTGCTCCTGCGCCTGCGTCTCACCTTCAGAATGTTAAGTCCAAGCAGGAGAGGAGGGAAGCTCGGTGGGGTGCTATCCGAACACACGCAAGAGAGGACCGCAAGAGGAGGACAGAAATGCTGTACCGTGGCGAGTTGTAGGGAGTTTATTCTTCAATATCTCAACAATGATGTGGCGCGGCGATTATTGAAACGACTTGTACAAACATATAAAACCGCCTGGAGCTTGTGTAGGATTATGTATCATGGGGAGCGTAGTGAGATGCGGATCTTGTTGGATTCAGCCCGGTGGACAGGGCAAAATATATGTATAATTGCCAAATACCAATGAACTCCCTCAATACAATAGCCTCCTGTATTTTTGACACCTATCTCCACATTTCCCATACATCCTACCAAATTGCATCTGCCCATGGCGTGTATGACATCTAAATATCCAATTCTCTCCAAGTTTAAGCCCAACTGGTACCTTTTTCCCCGACTCAGCAGACCAAATTAATGCTATTCCAGGATGCGGATATGACCGCCTATAAAAATATTCATGAATCCAACCAAGCAAAACTGTGCAAGTCAACTCAGTTCAGCTTGAACTCGGCCGACCTGGTAGTTGAAGTCGATGTGCGGCGACTACCTCCTGAGCTTGAAGACGACGACGAAGGTGGTTCGTTCAGGAGATCCTTTTCACCAGGAATGACACGGCAACACCAGCCGCACCATGAACGGCGTGCTCCTCTGACCTCTCGGCCTAGAACACGACTACCACTGCCGCGCTCGTCATCCCATTCGGGGACGCAGCGGCCGACACGCACCATGCGAACACGCTTACGCTTCACGACGCCGCCGATACCCTCGATCTCGTGGCGCAAGTAACCAGGACCGAGGGACGGCGATGGCGTGCGCTCATGCGTGAGGCGGAGCTGGTCGATTAGAGCATCGACCGGAGCTTGCTGCGGGGCCGGACCCGGAGCAACGTTTCCGTCCCGGGCATCTTCGGCGTCACAGTCTACCTGGTGCTCTACTTCTTTAGCCGCGCAGCAATCTGCTTCACGGCCACAGACGACACCACGATCGCCTTCGCCAATACCTGTGCCAAGACCACCGAGGACCTCGCCGTACTGGTTACGCCAGCGCCAGATACTAATCAATGGTCAGTGAGAAAGGATAACTAAGGGTAAAGATGAAAGCATACCGTTGGTAGTCATGATCCGCGGCACGGATACTCCGTCCGCATGGCTGGCAAAGCCACACGCCATCATCTGCACATTTACAGACCTCTCGCGATACCAGCTCGGATGAGAGGGGAACGTCTGGATCTACAGGGGTCTTGACGAGTGTTGCTATCGGTGCGTGAACACAAGGCTTACAGAGCCTTCTATGCCTCTCTTTGAGAGCGACGGAAGCTGGCGGCTTAATGGCACAGTTCTATATGAGAGTTTGTGTTAGTTTATGCAACCCGCCGAACGTTGTCGGCTATTCGCAGATCGATGCACGTACCCGACATATCACATCACCACATCTGCGGCACTCGCCGACCATATCGCGAGCGCAGTCACCCGATTTGCCGTTGTAACTACGGCCATCCTCCATGTAGAACCAGTTGCCGGCTCGGGCACGGTAACGAAAGGTTTCGGAGCCATCGACTGGGACGTCTTCGTTACGGCAGTGGAGGGTCGAAGTGATGAGGATATTGCGATATTGGATGAGACCGTGGTGGACAAGGCGACAGGTACGTGAAAGAGCGTCGAGGGTGTTGAGATCAATAGAAGAAGCAATGGCTTCAACGACGCTGGGGAAAAGAGTCAGTAAAGGGACTTGTCATGACATGTCAAAGGAGGGGTTGAGTTAACCCGGGGACATCATGATGAAGGCCAACGCTCTCAACAATGAACCCCCAAAGCATTGAGTCTGTAAATCAACAATACAAGGGATTAAACTCACGGATAGCACTGAAAGACGTTGGTAATAGGCGCCTGAAAGGTAGAAGAGTCCATGGTGCCTAGTGGCTCTGGGTTATACAATGAATGAGGCCAAGGTCCATTCCGGCTGTTGGCAGACAACAACTCGAGCTTCCTGAGAAGTAGAAGATGCTGATCTTTCTGAGAGAGCTCCTGTTGCTGGGGGTCGTCATGATGTAGAGTTCCCGGCATCGGGGGTGGGATGGGCGGCACGTCCTCATGATGAGGAACTGCTGATGCGGCGGCACGAGGGTCAGCCACGGGAAACCCGCCAGGCCCCGCCCCGGCATCCTCGTCTTCTTCCAAGTCCACAAAACGCGCCATGGCTTTCCTCTTTCTATTTCCTGTCTTGGTATCCTCACTAGTAATTCGTGTCTTGGCGCACAGTGTGCCTGAACCCCAGGATCTGATAAGCAGAGCACGCGATGGGGAGGGGCGTTTAATTCGGGGGTCCGAGTGTGCAAGACCGGCGGTCGAGGCCGGGAGGTAGCCGGGATGCGGAACTTTTTCTGATCGGGGGGAGGCTAGACACGGAAGAGCTAAGAGTAGGTAGGGGGGAAATGCAAGAAGGGAAAAAAGAAGGTGTCGTTTTACGGAAGGATTATGTTTCTCTAGACGAATGTGACAGCAGGGAACTGAACTGGGGCTGGATGAGTGAGCAAGAGTGGGTTACGGAGGCCGGGAGTTGATGAAGCGGGGATAGACGGGCGGGACGTAAGGATCACGGCAATGAATAGTGAATAGGTAGAATATGTTACGATATGGATATGGGCTTGAAGTTAGCCATTGATACTGTACGAACCGGTTCGTCAGTTGATCGGCTCATGGGCTGCAGTTTGCATTGCATATGTCCGTGTTGTGTTGTGTTGTGCGAGAGAGAGAAAAGGAAATGTGATTGAATGAATCAATGCATGGGTGAATGATTGCATCAACGAGTCGAAGCTCGTCAACGGCGCGTCAAGTCACTTGATTGCAGCCACAGCCTGCCAAACTTGAGCTAGACAAAGCAAACTAGGATGCGTATGGTAAAGGCCAGGACCATTTCCTGAAGCTTGTCAGGTTAGCCTAGCCCAGCTCCAGAGCCGATTGAAGCCTATCATGGAAGCAGGCTGTTCTGCCCCTCTTTTGTTTCCATAACTCGTCTTCTTCTAGAGTGGGGACATGTCCAGTGCTTTAAGGAGTTTTCACCGGCTTAAATAAACGAACGTAATGTAAGGCATGTAAACCCGGCGGTGACGGCTACGCCGTGCTGTTGTATGATGGATGCAGAGTATATATGTATGTGTAGGCACATATCAACCCTCTCTGGCTCGCCAAGTCATGCGGAGAGCAAGCCCCACGTGTTTTTTACTCGTCATGAGATGAGCAGATTTGCAGGTATCATATTTACGCTGCAGGACACAGAATTTGATTCACCGTTTAAGTCCCAACAAAGCTTCTCGTTACGTACAATTTCATCTCTTGTCAATCAATAAACCAATTTAAGTAAAGTGTCAACGTAATGTGCGAACAGAAAATTGCGACACGGCTGTTTAGATCGTCCGGTGTCGGGCGCCATGACAATCTCATCTTATCAATCTAATCTCTCCAGCAGCCTACCCCATACAGCCGCCAATGATATCCACTATCAAGCTTGTTGGCGTCAAGGGGCTGGCTCGTTTGGTCTGAAGAGTTTGTTGAGGGTACGTAATATCTTTCTAGCTCGGTTCGGAGACGCATCGCTCGGAATTACATTCCTATAGACACCCCAGAACTTGATCGGATTGATATCTTTCCCAGCATGCGAGTGTGCAGCATCCGTTTCTTCTAGAACAACCACAGCTCGTAGCTATAGATCTACCGGGTTATAATCCGTTCCTAAGATTTTTGTTAATAAGGGCCTTTAGTTCTGCGCTTTACTTTACTATAGTAACTACTGCAGCGCTTTAAATATCTAATGTACTTAAAAAATTACATCAGTCACATTCAGCCGAATGATACGCCAACATGCCCAGTTCACTTCTTCCACTTGTTTCCTTTCTTTGTTATGGAGAACCAACACAAACCAACATTTAGTCACCAGCATCTACGGCATTACCACTTGAGATGGAGTCCGACATAGCTGAGCCACCGCAATACGACATCCTGTTCAAGGATCAGCCTCAGGACTTTCTTGGCCCACTACCAACTCCAAATGATATTGAGAGCGGGGAGCCATTGCCAAACAACCCTGGCAGCGCCAATCTTGTCAGGATCCGAGAAAACTTCGTTATGAAGTATGGTTCAGAGGTGCGACCTACGGAGGCTCACAATATGCTCTACGTCGCGAAACACACTTCAGTAGCGTTACCTAAGGTCTATGCTATTTTTCAACGAAAAGAAGAAGACAGCGTCGTCACGTATATTCTCATGCAGCATATACAGGGCAAGACCCTCAAGGACCTGTGGGCTGAACTTGACAAGACACGAAAGGCCTCTATCGCCAAGACTCTTCGCACCTCATTCGATCAGCTTCGGCAGTTAAAGCACCCAGGCTATTTCGGCGATATCAACGGTGGACCACCACTGGATGACGTGTTTACAGGAACCCAAGGAGGCCTCGATAATATCAGATCATCTTTCATGACCGAAGAAGAGTTGATAAACTCAGTCATTCGAATCTACTCACTTGAAACTGGAGACCGTACGGCCCACAAGGTGCAATATTACCAGCATGTTCTGCCAACTGTTCTCCAAAGCAAAGAGGTTCCTGTCTTCACGCATAATGACTTGCAGAGGAAGAATATTATTGTGCAAGATGACAGGACTCTTGTCATTGTTGACTGGGAGTATGCGTCCTGGTACCCTAACTACTGGGAATACTCGACCGCCATGTTTGCTAATGGTGGTTGGAGGGACGACTGGGGTGAATACTTGCGCATAATTTTGGATGAATATCCCAACGAGGCACTTTGGCTGTCGACTCTGAAGACTGAGATGTGGAGTTAAGATAATAATATAAAGCGATTGAAGCCAGTTCTGTTACCTATCTATGATATAGACAATAGTGATCAAGGGTTGGTACGTCTACCCTGCAGGCTTCAGAGCAGTCGATACTAATCCACACTGAAGCCAAGTAAAAAGCGGCTAAGTGATCAAATGTGCTAATGTTCAGATTATCATGGGACTTCAATATACTGATCGCGTCATGTGTAGCCCATGTTTATGGCGATTGGTGTTAATATAGGTCGAAACACAAGCACTGCTATGCAATGATTTGATGTTGTATAATCTCCCTTTCTCATGCTCGAATATGCGGATAGATCTGTCAAGTCCAAAATAATGGTCGCTCCCACAAAATCATTATGGTTGTAGAGGTTCAAATTACCATCGTCCAGCATAGTTCAGATGATGAGAGAAGGGAGCAGTAGAATTGAGTACCCTATAGACCACATGTACGGCTTAATTGATCTTTGGAAGTACCAGATAACTTGGTTTGGCAGAGCGGCTGTAAGAGCTGGCTGCGCCTGGTCATCCGTGCCGTGTTGGTGACAATACCGGGTAGATGCAAGAAAACGACTGCCCACAGAAGAAGTGAGTCTTCTTACTAGCCCTTTCCCTGTAAGATTTTTGCGAATAACACAAATCATTGTGAAATAAGTTACTAAGCCCCAAAACAAGAAACTTCACCTTGGATTCGAAATCGAGAGTCGGTATGCTCCAAGACTTCTCGCTGGAAACACCGACCTCTATTCTAGCAGAATGCTACCAGATACCAGCGACAAAGACTATACTAATGTAGAAGGTCGATCAGACGAAGCACTGTGGTGGGATAGCTACCAAATTTGTTGTGGCGCGTAGAGTCCACGGGGCTCAGAGAATGCATGCTACATATCACCTGCACAAGAGCTAGACTGAGCCGTCACTTTTCAGATCTAGAGGTACATAGTTCACGTTGCTTTTGTCTCAGCGATTCGGAACAGTATCTTGTTCATAAACGGCAAACGATGCGAATCCTTCACGGCACCCACGTCGGCTCTTTACCAATCAGTACGACTGATTAGATTTCTGTTGAACTTCAAGCATCAAAAACATATGGTCACGATCAAGAGGGTCGTATTATTTGGTTGTTATGCAATTCTTTAGAAATTGGTCGTCGCTAAATGCGTGATCTTGAATATTGAGCCACGATCGATTCATCCATGTCAGCCGATTGCATCGCACGTAATGGGACAAGTAACAAGATAATGCACCGGAAGATGAAAACACATTTCAGGACACCTGATAAGCAAGTTCAAGGAAAATGCCATCATAGCTGTTTGGGAATAATTACGATGACATGATATTGGCTAGCTGAGGAGAGTTTGATGACAAGCTAATGCAGGAACAAACGCTATTGATCCACTGATCTTCAAGAGCCGTTTAAGCTTGGGTAATCCTGTGCCTACCCTGTGACGCGGCTGAAGTAGAGTCAGGGCCTAACAAGAATTCTGTTGGATGGTGCAATCGTAAGGTTGCTTGAGTTTTTAATAGTATGTCTATAATATGAAAGGATCGAGATATCTTACAATAATACTCTCCCACTAAGGCAGGGCGAGTACTTGAATTTACGTGTAACAGTTAGCACAATCTAAAAGCAAACATCACCCGAGTACCGTATCACAACCAATCTCGCCCGGAAAATGACTTCAAAAACTTGGCAAAACAGGGACTTGCTATTCGGGATCATGCTTGAATAGATACGGCATTTCCGGATATTTCTTGGCTTCTTAAAGGGCAATTGCATCACTCCGCCACAATAGCAAATTGCCGTCATGGCAAATTGATTGGAAGCTGAATGCAAAAGTCCCAAAGCACAGATGCCGGCAGATAATTAAGAAAAATTACTGTTGAAATCATTGATTACAGAGGATTATAGTCTCCATCCCGTTTCATGAAACAGAAACGAGCTGACTCAGGGCAAATAGCAAACAAGATGAGACCTGCATCTGTGTAATTTACCATGCGGAGATCCGGCTGTGCTGATTCACGGCGGGATCTAACCAAGTGGTCCCTACAAGGAATATTTCATCTATGCGTCGGATCGTGCTGATGTTTGATTCATCCTGATCTCACTTAATTTATATGAAAACCATCCCATCACATAATTGCATGTGGTGGCGTTGGAAGAATCTCCCTCGCATGGACTGATTCGAGAAGGAGGCATGATCCCTGCGGGTAGAAACATATCCAAGACGCCGGCAATGCCCTTGATATATGGAACAATCTCCCATGAGAATACGATCGGATCATTCCTACCATTTGGACGTACATATCCGCGGTATTGGGGCTATGTTCGTTCCCGAAGAGTGTGGCACAAGTGCAACATCCTCAGGAATAGATTATGCTTGTTTGGCGCTGATGGGCCCATTGTCGCTTCTGTACGAGGTGGTTTGAAAATGTGTCTACTATTCGTGTAGAAATGGAAAGTGCATGAAAAAGAACATCTCAATTCGGTGACGGGGTCGTTTCTGAAACGAGGGCGAAGCAACATCTCTGGGGCTCAAGGCTCAAGGGGGAATCATGAAACTCGACCTTGATTCATCTACAGTCAGAGACGAAGCTTGGACCAGGGGACGTTGCATCACCAGTTTTTTTGACTCGCACTTGGACCTCAAATTAGAAAGTGTTTTCGGAGTATACGGAGCACGCTGTCCGACTTTTACTTGGCATTGTTTTATCTGAAGCGTGAGGATATTGAAAGAGCCGAGAAAGACTGGATGAGTCTTGACAACCACCAAAATTACAGCATAACCTCCAATTTCAACAAGTACTATATTTCCAACAACATACTCTTGCTCGGTTTGTTTACTCGTATAACCCCTTGGGGCCTGATATTCCCGTCAGATGGAAAGCAAACGATAAACCCATGTCTCCCCCATGTCCCTCGTGCGACGTTAAAACTCCACCCCTGCAAATCCACTTTATGCATATTCCCATGGATCGCATCCCTGCATATGATCCTTTCCAATTGTCTGCTCTCAACCTCCCTCCGCATCATTTCCAACTACCATCTCAGCCCCATCCTACAGCTCTTCACTATACATTGCAAACAAAAAATCTGTTTGATGGCAAATTACTAGGAGGATCGGCGCCAGCCCCAATAAACAAGTTCAAACTAGCTCTGCCTTGGAACCTCACATCATGATGGCGATGGCTGTCTCATCCATATTGTCAGCAAGTGCTGGCTCGCCCTGTTCTCGCTTTGGATAGAATCACCGTTATGCGGTAGGCCATCTACAAACAAACGGTCGATGTCCCTTGAAGTCACCAGAGGCACCGAGGCAACCAAATGGCAGTCATGAATGCACATACCCAAGTCGTCAGAGAACATGTTTGTCTTGGTTAATTCTCCGGCCTCGAACAACGGTTATGACCAGATGGGACGGTGACAGGGGCCTTAATTCCTCCACCATCTGGCGAGGACCTGAACCTCAGAGCTGGGGTCCATGCTATACTACGTCTATATCGTCCCGTCTACAAGGTAACCAGCCCTGGGAGCTCGACCCAAATTTGGCAACGCCTTACCCATGTTCTACAATCCACTTCCTCCAAAAGTGCGTCTCGTTTATACTGATACCTAGGTACTTGCTTCATCAAGGTCAAGGAGGGGGAGCCGACATGTCCATCACGTCTCATGTTTAGGCCACTTCAATTAACCCCCGATCGATGTCAGGGATTACTGCTATACTCCGCTACACATGTCACAGTTGACGCTGGAGACTCCCGCGAGGCCCGGGCATGTTCTTAAGAACGATGCTCTCGCCGCTTCTCTTGTTTCCATTCATTCACACTCAACTCTTCTTTCACTCTCATTCGTTTTGTTCCCAGGTTTGGGCTTCTTTTCTCAGTCATTCACTTCCAATAGGTGCTTTGGTCGCCTTTCCAATCTTCAAACAACTCGACTCTTTGATAGAGTCTTTCACTCATTGCCAAATCAACAAAACACCAAACTAAACCAACACCCTTCCGAGATACTTCGCCATGTTCATGCGCAACGTTTTCATCGCGGCTGTCAGCCTGCAGGCCCTCGTCGAGGGTGTCCTTGCTCAGGACAAGGTCACTCTCACCAAGACCGTCACCAAGAAGAAGCACAGCAGCACTGCTCAGGGTTACGATGAGGTGACTGTTATCCCTACTTCTTACATCACCGACGGAACTACTCTCTGGGTCGACGAGACTGTCACCATTCCTTGCTCCAGGTGCACGGCTAGCTCGACTGCTGGTGATGCTGACGCCGAGGCTACCTCTGAGGTAACCATCGAGACCGAGACCTCTACCGTGGCCACCGACAACGGCAGTGTCATTGACCAGACTGCTGAGGTTACTGTGGTTCCTACTTCTTACGTTACTGACGGAACCACCATCTGGGTTGACGAGACCGTCACTATCCCTTGCTCCAAGTGCCAGGCTACTGCCACCGCCTCTACTGCTGGTGATTCCGATGCTGAAGCCACTTCCGAGGCCACCACTGAGGCCGATGCCGAGACCACCGCTGTGGCCAGCGACAGCGGCTTCATCACCGAGCAGACTGCTGACATCACCACTGTTGTTCCTACTTCTTACATCACCCGTGGCACTACTCGCTTCGTCAACGAGACTATCACCATCCCTTGCACCAAGTGCGCCGCTAAGACTAAGACTCCTGCCAGCGAGGCTGCCGAGGAAACCACCCTTGACACCTCTGCTGCTGCTGGAACTACTGGTGCTACCCAAGATGCTGCTGAGACTTCCGCCGAGACTTCCGCTCCTGCTGAGGAGGAGACTACCGGTGCTACCCAGGATGCCGCCGAGACCTCTGCCGAGACCTCTGCCCCTACTGAGGAGGAAACCACCGCTGCCACTCAGGATGCTGAGGAGACCACCGACGTTGAGAACGGTACTCAGACTGCCAACACTGCTACCGATGAGGCTGAGGCCAGCACTGAGACCCAGACCCCCATTCCCACCACCATCAACCTCTCTACCGGCTACGGAGAGAACACTGTCGTCACCTCTCACGGTCCCTTTGCCAACACCACTGTTGCCGCCGGCGCTGACACCACTGCTGTTGATGAGAACCCTAGTGCTGTTACCTCTGAGGCTGCTACTAGCAGTGCTGTTGTCAGCAAGGTCAACAAGCCCGTCATCATCGTGATTCGAGAGGTTACCATCTTCCACCGCACTGTCGTTATCGGTGCTGCTTGCCCCCCTGTCAAGGCCGGCAACGGTGGCAAGTACATTGTCGGCACTGGCTCTGACGAGAAGTCCTTCACTGAGGTCGGTGAGGCTCTCTCTGACGCTTGCTCCAAGCAGTTCAAGGCTTGCTCTGCCAACGCTGGCAAGGATATTTCCGTCGACGACTGCCAGAAGCAGCTCACCATCTGTCTGTCTGATGCTTCCTCCACCGCCAAGGCTCCCACTCCCATCACCAAAGCGTCCACTGAGACTGCCTCTATCATCGTTCCTTCTGACGCCGCTGTCACTGGCGAGACCAAGTCCTACGTTGGAGGCCACGTTGTTGTCTCCACCCGAACTCTTACTGTCTCTGAGTCCTGCGTCATCTCTGATGGTACTCCCATTGTCGAGGGCCCTACCGAGACCGGTGCCGCCACCACCGAGACTGGTGCCGCTGAGACCAACGTCTCCAGCGCCCTGGCTGGTGAGACCACTGAGGCTGCTGAGCCCACCGAGACCGAGGCTGCTACTGGCAACGAGACTGGCGCTGTTGAGAGCTCTGAGGCTGTCACCATTGTCACACTGACCAAGTCTAATGGCGAGGTCAGCACCACCGCTCTTACTCTCACCAACGGCGTTCCTACTGGCACTGGCTCTGTCCCCTCCGGACCTGAGGAGACCGAGGCTGAGTCTTCTGCTGATGCTGTCCCCACCACCGAGGCCGTTGTCGACACCACTGCTGCGGCTGAGACCACTGCTGCCGGAGAGACTGAAGTTTCCAGCGCTCTGGGTGGTGAGACCACCGAGGCTGGCGAGACCGTTACTGGAACCGCCACCGGAGTTGTTATTATCACCATGACCAAGTCTAACGGCGAGGTCAGCACCACTGCTGTTACTCTCACCAACGGTGTTCCCACTGGCACTGGCGCTTACCCTCCCCCCAACGGAGGCGATGCCACCACTGCCGAGGCCCCCGCTGAGACCTCCGAGTCTGCCATCGGCCAGGACACCACTCTCCCTGTTGGTGACAAGACTGTTACCAAGACCGTCACCAACAAGGTCACCGAGACCGTCACTGTCGGCAAGGACACCGTCTCTGTTGGCGTCGAGACCGTCACCAACCAGGTCACTGAGACTGTCACTGTCCCCTGTGGCGCCGGAGGCCAGACCGCCAACGTTGTCACCTCTGTTGTCACTGCTTGCCCTGCCCCTACAACTTTGGCTACTACTCCCGTCCGTACCCCTGAGACCGTGTACGTGACCGCCACTGTCGAGGCCGCTCGTCTTCAGAGCGCCGAGCCTGCTCCTCAGCGCTTCCGCCGCATGCTCGGCCTCGCCTGGTAAACAACTTAGCCAGCCATGTTTCATTACAACCTAGCCCCCGGGCACATTTGGGATAAAAACAATTCAGGATAGAAATCATAGGATGGGGAGGAGTTATCAAGGGTAGCGGCCATCACTCCCTCAGCCACGCTTCGGTCTGTGACCAGAGTGTTTCGAGGGGAGTGATGGCTCGCAGAGGAATGAGAAATATTGAGATTTGGAGTTGCATTTGCGTTCCTTTTGTTCTTCATGTGCATATGAATTTTACCCATGGGTGTGTAACAATGTACCACCTCTGGATTAGAGAGATTACCGAACGCCTTTTCTGTGAACCTTTCTGTTTTTTATTGGTGAATCATGCAAGTGTGAATCGATAATCACTTTAAAAGCAATTGTCCAACTGATCTCCTGCCTACAAGGTCCTTGTAAGGGCAAGGATCATCGGGCATCTATATCCTCAGAGGACGAGAAGAGATTGTGATAGGCGTGGTAGTGCAAGGTCCTTCATCCTGTACCATCATAGTTTTCTTTCATTCACATCTTGAAACTCCAAAGCGGGAGAGTAACGTGTCTTGTTCATATTATATCCTAGTAAGGAATAACGACCGAAAGGTTAATCATCTCCCTAAACCATGCTCATCTGAGCTATACCATCCTTCACCACTTTCAAAAAGCAATACACAAAACGCCCACAGAGCCCGCCAAACGATAGCGTAATAAGCATTGTCGCCGCGAGCTCTGGTTTAACACACTATCCGCAAAGCGATGGCGTAGAAGCACTTTCGCTGCCGAGGGAAAAGGAAACTCGTAGGACAGCGTGTACAAACGCTGATGGGGTATCATAAAAAAGAGCAAAACAAAGGCATAATGATGTCAAGGCCGAAGCCGAAGATAAAAAGACACAGAATGTTCCTGGCGAGGGTTTGGATACTTGGGAGGGTCTAACCTGGCGAGTCGAGCAAGGTGATAGCGCTGAAGCATTGTCACCAGACTCTTCGCGAGGTCAGGGGGTCTTCCGAAAGCATTTATCGCTGTCGAGGCCGTCGCAGTGGTGGCAGACATCTCAGATTGAGAAGATGGCATCGCCTCGAAGGCTTAGCGATGAACCCTCGCCGGATTAAAGTAAGAAGTGAATGTCGTCAAGGCATACTCGATAAGTGAGTGGCCATATTTGATACAAGCAGCTGAAGCGGCAGGTTGGGCTACCGATAGCCACTTTGTGTGAGGACTTGTCAACCAGGTGATTGTTGAAGATGCAGCCCGGGCGAGCAAGTACAGGAAGTCTCAGACTTATGCACGGTTCGATTTCTTCCAAGGAAGAGATCCAAAACCGCGCTCCTGGCGTTCTCGTCGGGCTGCGCCGTCCTCAAATTCGCTGGCTGAGTCGGACTGAAGCTTACTGCTAGGTGGGTTGCCGAAGACCGTGAGAAGAGCCTTCATGACAAAGGAACTCAGGATGCTCATGCACAAGATTCCAATCATGGTGTAGTTACTCTTGCGGTACTGATGGGGACCAGGGGCGGCGTCCTCGGGCCAACCCGTGTAGAGAGCATAGGTTGTCAAGACGCTGCCTAGGTTTCCGAGACCGGAAACGAGAGCAGTAGCGGCGGCAACTCCAACTTCACCGTGACGCTTCTGGAAGATCTCGGAGCTCCAGGTCATGCAGATCGGGACAGTAGGGCCAAGACCGAAGCCAACCATTAGAAGGCCTCCGTATCGCGCCCAGCCATTGTTGGTTGCCAGAGTAGTGGTGAGAAGTCCAGCGATCTGAATGCAAACTGCAGCAGAGAAGAAGTATGGGCGAGACTGGTGGAAGCGGTCCGAGATGGGGGTGACGATGAGAATAGCAATAAGATCCATAATCCAGATGGGTGCAAACAGAAGACTGACTTCAACACCGCTAGCTTCAGGACGGATAGATGCGATGATGACAGATCCATAAAGCTGAGTGCCGATACCGACTCCAACAACACCAAAGTACATCAAAGTCAATGGCCAAAGGCGCCAGTCGATAAGGACAAGGCCCAAATCCTTAACGTTCCAGGAACGACCGTGGTAGACGCGTCGTAAGTCGTGATAGTGAATGACAGCATCCTGCCCCTTGAGCACTTCAGGGGTAGTGGGAAGCCACTTGAACAGGCCTGTCTTTGGTCTAGTCTGACCAGGCACAAGAGGGCGATCAGGAAGCCACCACAGGAGGATTATGCTCAGAACGACACCGATAAGACCATAGACCATAAACATCCAACGAAAGCCCACGATACCCCTTTCACCATCCATGAGCTGGAAGCCCGCAGACACGAGGCCAACGACAGCGGCAGATACCTGAGAGGCGGTAAAGTAGTAGCCGATTCGCTGGCCAATACGTGAAGGGGGGTAGAAGAGGGTGAGATAGAAAGTCAGTCCAGGCCACAAGCCAGCAATAACCAAACCAAGTAGGAATCGCAGGAGCTTAACACTCCAGGGATCATTGACAGCAGCAAAACATGTGCCAATAACGCTTGTTGCAAAGACAATGCGAGCCATCCAAAGGCGAGGGCTAAGCTTGCTCATGACGAGGTTGGAGGGACAATCAAAAATGACGTAGGAAACGTAGAAGAGAGCCAAAGCAGTCGAAACATCCTTTGGAGTCATTCCAAGGACAGTCATGAGATCATGTCCCTTGTCCTTGTTCATGGTCTGAGCAATTCCAATGTTGGACTTGATGGCCGAGGTGAGGAAGTAAAGGACCCAGAAAGCAGGAATGATACGGCGATCAATCTTTCTGTAAAGCAAATTGGTAAGCTATATGCCGATATAAGCAGAGTTGTAGTGACAAACCTGTAGATACGCTCAACCGTCTCAACATCATAATCACCCTCTCGGGCATTTCCCTCTTCCTGATTCTCCAACCCAGTAGAGGCAAAGCGAGGCTTGGACGCTTGATCGTCATGCTGGCCACCACTGGCGAGCGAGCTGGGAGCTGACTCTGCCATGCTCAGGACTTGAGAGCAATGGAGGAGCGTGCTATAAGTCCTTTGCAGGCGATGATTGAGTAGCAGTTGATAAGAGCAACAGCGGATTGGCTGAATAGGAAGAGAGGCAATGCTAGTCGAGAGGGTTACTATGATAAGAATATGAGAAAAAGAGATGGGAAAACTTTGATGTTGAGGGGGAGAAGAAATGAAGAGGGTGGAGGGGATTTATTGGAAAAAAGTTGAGGGTCGATTATTGGATAGGACATGGGATGTTTGTGAGCCGATCTAGGCCGCTAAAACCGAACCAGTAACTTGCAGATTCACTTTTGGGGATAGCTCTAGCGGGTTGGGGAAGCTCTAAATGGAGCCACTAGATGCGGCTACTTGAGAGCTAACTTAATTAACAGTTGGAACCCTTCCCCTTGTAGGGAAGCTCTGAGCAACGTGATCGGCTGAGTTTTACTGATTCCGGGCATGCGATCCAGTAACAGGGACTGAACTTCAGATGTGAAGCTGTGCTAATTGAGGTGAAATATGATCTGTAGAGCTCAAAGGAGCGGAACAAACCGTCTACGACAAGACGAACTACGATCTAAGTGGATGCATAATCGCAGAGATCCAACACCGCGGGTATAACATCTACGTACGGTCCGACCAGAGCCGCCTCGGTACTACTGACCGTGTCATCGGAGACTGCGAGTATAGGAGTTTACTCGGCAATCTACCGAGTGTGGCCGCCGGTAATCGGAACATGAGAAAGACTGACACAACGATATAATCTAAGGAACGTAATCTCTCGCACAGGATCAATGATTCTTTTTGGCTTGTCGGCTGGGCCTTACTTATCCTTCAGCCTTGAGTCTTAAGGAAGCTTCGGTGCAGCATCCGAGTCTCGGCTCCGTTTTATAGTCATTAACCTATAATTGTTAGAGCTAATAGTATCTGAAGCATGCACTATAGGGGCTATAGAGGTCCTTCTCCTTGACGTTTTGAAGCCGTTTGTATTATTATTGGATACTGCCTATTGAGTAATAGTGAGCTCGAGATATCAGGAATCAAGGACATAGCCCTATATAAACATCGTTTGAGCATTCTGCACTGTGCAAGCTAATGTGGCCGAGTGGTTAAGGCGGCAGACTTAAGTCCAGATATTTAGGCTTCTGCTAGTATTTATACTGCGCGTGTTCGAACCACGTCATTAGCATTCATTTTTGTTTTGCTATATTCCCATTATATTACAGGTATAATCTTTTTTAAAGTGGCTGGTAAGTGTTGATTTTGGCGGGCCAGAGATGTCCCAGTCAAAGTGTGAAATAACTCAAATTTAAGTACTGTGAATTGAGATTTTGCCTGTAGCGGAGTGATGTTATAGTAGACAACTGAGAAAATGTGCTTTTAAATCAGAGCCTATCATTTATGTATGCAGCTCGAAACCCAGGCATACAAGTACTAAGCACAAGGCTAAGACAACTTGAAGCATAGGTAGTTTCGTGGTCTTCGTATAAATCGCTGTTCTTATATCGCGGCTCATG
The DNA here is from genome assembly GCA_014822085.1 of Fusarium stilboides. NCBI lineage: Eukaryota > Fungi > Ascomycota > Sordariomycetes > Hypocreales > Nectriaceae > Fusarium > Fusarium stilboides. The sequence goes on along the minus strand of JAASAY010000384.1, from coordinate 45,411 downwards.
TAGCAATCTCCAGATGAATCTGTAAAAGATGGTGTGTAAGAACAGGCCAAGAATATCAGTAGTCAGTACTGAGAAGGTGACATCCTGTTGCCCATGCTGCAAATATTCTTTCGGAAGACAATTGGCACATTTTCCGGATCTGCGCCCTCAACTCGGACACTGGACTCAAACGGGCCATTTCTATTTCGATAACTATCGGATGGCGTTCCCAAAATGTTACCTCGATGCTGTACAGCAATGGCAACTCTATTGTTATACTGCGAATAAGCTCGTCCAGATTCTCCTTAGGAAATCACCCAACCGAAGCATAATACCTCGTTCGTATTCTGTGGTTAGTTACTTCTTTGGTTTGCATACTCACAAGGTGTTGTCAAAGTTCTTTGTCGCGGGTTGCACTGCAGAATATTATATGATCGTTTATACCACGGGGACCTATGGCCGTCACTCTTGTTATGGCTCCTTCTTACAGGTGGCAGGCTATAATAAAATGATAGAGCAAGGGGTTTTGGCCGAGACCTCGCCTGTGGCTATATATACTCAGAGTCAAAAGTGAGAGCGCTTATCGTTCCAGTAAAGAACAGGAAGACAGCAAACAAGAGGAGAGGGCGAGGACACAGGCAGAATTGAGCGATCATATATATGGAGAAGAGGTTGTGCAAGGAGAGAAAAGTAGTTGCTATGGAATTCAACCCTAAGCCAGTTTGCAAAGAAGCAGTGTACCAGAGCTTACAAGTCATGCTTGCAATGACATCGAGACATGTTTGAGGAGTAGGTACAAGATTGATAACTTGACATGCTACTAAGTAAGTGAGTTTGTGGGTTTCGCGTCAGCCCTTGAACGCCTTTTCCAGCTCTGCAATATCGAACTTCTTCATCTGCATCATGGCCTTCGTTGCCCTGCCCGCTGCAGCCTTATCCTTAGCCCCCAACATACCCTTGAGTGCCGTAGGCACAACCTGCCAGGCAACACCAAACTTGTCGGCCAGCCATCCACACTGCTGGCGAGATGTATCGGCGCCTTCACTAAGCTTCTCCCAGAAATGGTCAACCTCGTCCTGATCCTCGCAGTCAATCATCAGAGAGATGGCTTCGCTGAACTTCCACTTGGCTGGACCGCCGTTGAGGGCGACGAAAGAGTGGCCTCGGATTTCGAACTCGACGACCATGACTTTCCCGGGTTCTTGGCCATGTTGTTCTTGGCCGGCGGGCCTGTAGCGTTGGATAGAGGTGATCTTAGAATTGGGGGCAAAGATGGAAGTGTAGTGGTTTGCTGCCTCTTCGGCTTGGTTGTCAAACCAGAGACAGGTGGTGATTTTGCCCAAAGACATGATGTGCAGTTTGTGAGGATGCAATTGGATTTGAAGGCAACGAATGAACTGAAAACTATATAGGCAAACACTCAGCGACAAGTGCAAGTTATTGACCTCTTATATGCCTTCAACCGATTCACTTGCTCAAGTAGTGGTGAACCAGAACCGTGAATTTTGAGTGGCTTACACTAGAAACAAATAGTTTTATGTGTTGCGGCGCAACCTTTCATTAAAGATCAACTCGAGACATGGAACACTTGAACAAGTTCTTCACGCGATACCGTAGGAAATTCACTGGCCATCGTGAATTGCAAAAAGTGCGGCAAGCCACTTCATTTAGAGGCGTTGTGTGATCACTGAGCCAATGGCTTTTGATGGACCTGGCATTTCAGCGCGGGGAAAACTTCAGCTGGAAGAAATAAAGACGTAAGATCAAACGGGGTGATTACTGAACGGAAAGCGACAATCCGGTTGGGTATTTATGAAGACAATTTGCCTTGTAAATGGGAATGTCTGGACGTTTCCCCTTGATTGTGATTGGCAATAGCCTGCCTGCCAGGCGGACCAGCAAATACCTTACTGGTGATATCTTCCTAAGTTGAGGTAAGATAGCTATAAGATAATACTAAACTACTAAGGCACTTTAGGATCAGAATTAGCTAAAGTATTGTCTATTCTCATTTTACCTAAAGTCGGGCAGACGTGTCGATTTTTGCTGCTGGACCGCCTGCCTACACCTGGTAGACGATCGATAAAAGAAAGACGAAAGTCAAAAGATCCGACTTCGATCTTTTTGATAGGCTCAAAGCAATCAAGGTTCTTGAAAACAGCTTTGATCGTCCATGACAGGCCAATAATGGCTCACATAATTCGTGTGGCTCTCTTCCAAGCCAAGCATTAGCTGCTTTGGGGTTGGCCCTTGTCAGGTTGTATCGTTGAACCAGAAGTTCAACCTCATATTTCTGGTGTAAATGCACAAGTGCCTTACAATCCTTCCGTTCGTTCATTCCCCAAAACAACAAATTGTCTCCGAATCTCCAAGTCTTGGTTTTCCCCCCTTCCTCACCTTTTCAACGTGTCAGCTCACAACCACCACTTGAACATCTCCCGAATTATCATCTACGGGTCAATTGATTCTGAAATGGCACCACGTTCGCCCATTCGTCGTCACTAACTGACTTTCTTAGCGAGATCTTTTGAGCTCTGCGGATCTCGCCAATGCCTCATTCAGAACTATCGTCGTCACCACCATCGTCATCTGCTTGTGCCACTCACATGCTGGCTCTGATACTTACGCAAGCACGACTGGGGATTGCAATATACTGATAGTTGCAGAATAGTTGCAAACCAACTTTGCTTCGGGCCATCGCCTTGCAATCCTATCGCGACATGTCGCGTCCGAGGCTTAGTGGTCTTTTGCATCGACACATTCATTCCATTTTGGCCTAGCTCTGCGTATGGCAAAGTTGTCTATCTGATTTATAACTCTTGCCACCTGAGAAACAAGGTCTTGGTGCCTCAACACCAAAGTACCACACAACCTGATACGATGAGTCAGGCACCCGCGAGAAACGACCCTTGGCGAGGCCGGCCAGTCATCGTGTGCTTCGCCTGCTTCAGGAAGTTTCCTTGACCAGTCTGATTACCTTATGTCCAATAAGCACTATTTGGAAACAAAGGTCCATGGCCGGAAGTGTCAAAGACTTGTTGCCGGACCACAATGTGACGCAACCTCGAGTCCTTAGGAACTAGGGTCGGACAACTCATATTCAAGAGTGCACGTCACCGAGTTGGACATGGGCAAGATCCTGGCGGATGACCGGATGCCTCCAATAGGCAGAGTTAACTTGACCACAGAGACCGTGAATGAGGTCACGAGATCCCTTCGGAATGCATCTTCAGCCTGCCTTTAGGTGTGGCTCGTACAGCCTTATATCCAACCGTACGCCGTCTTTGAGTGAAGATCAGGCAAGGCAACGAATCTCATTGTCGAAGCAACACATGCGAATCTGTACTTCTGTGTTGTTAGTACATATTCGCGTTGAAGCCTTGTACACTTCCCCACGCCTCCATAATGCGCCGCCACTAAGGAGGCACGGTCGTGAGTCACGATTTCACACGCTTCCGCTCAAGCCCAAGGACTTACTATGGGACTTGCCTTATCGAGTCACCCGTTGTCTGCCTGGAGCCCAGTCAAATACTAATAGAGTCGCCTTCGCAATGACTCTAATGTTTGACGATTCGGAACAGTCGGCGCCACAATACTTGCTTTTGCTAAGCCAGGTATACGCGGTGTCACGTGCATGCCCTGACTAATCCATTTCCTTGACTCAGCTCCACCCATACTTCCGTAGCCTTCCGGTTTTCACAGCCAGATTTTTCAGGCCTCCAACCTTTGAGCTTCATTCACCATCACCAACACGGCCAAGCACTCATCGGCATAACGATCTACCATTACCCTCGACTTCCGCCTTTCAACCCGAACCCAGATACTCCCTATATATCGCCAATCTCGCCCCCGACCGTGAGCACTGCTTTAATTCACGCGACCGTCATTTTCAACCTCCCGCGACCGCGATTCCTGCGTCACCTCAAACAGTCTTAGAGCGATATAAGCTACTCACAGGCACTATGAGTGTCGCATACGAACCTCGAAGTTTCATCCACGATGGCGGCTATCCGCCTATCGGTGACGACCACGATCATACCGACCAGCGGTTTACCGACAACGATGTAGCCGAGCAACTGAGCCATTACACAACAGAGGCGGCAATGCTTCCGGATTCTACAGGCGTTCTTGGAGATGACCGAGGGATGATGCCAGAGGATGCTGCTGCTGTTCAAGAGGCGACTCGACTCGACTTGGGGCATCCCACATTCCCTTCTCCAATCGAGGCTGCCATGCAAGCACCTACACTCGACCCTCTTCCCGACGAGAAGGACCTCTCTCCAAGCATCGGTTCTCCTCCCTCTTCTCGGATCAAGCCCATTCCAAAACCTGAGAGAGATGTTGTCAAGGGCGCGGATGGCAAATATCACTGCACCCAAGACGACTGCAAAGAGGAGATTCGGATATTTTCGCGCAAGTGCGAATGGAAGTAAGTTACCCCAATATCGCCACCCTCGAACTATGCTAATCATTCTGCAGCAAGCACATGGACAAGCATGAGCGACCTTATCGATGCCCTGCAGACGGATGCGAGAACCTTCCCGGTTTCACATATTCCGGCGGTTTGCTCCGACACGAGCGTGAGGTACATGGCAAACATGGAGGACCGAAAAACACAGTCAACTGCCCTCATCCGAACTGCAAGCGACATACGGGCAAGGGATTTTCAAGACAAGAGAACCTAAACGAACATCTTCGCCGCGTACACACCAATTTGGATGGAACTACGCCTCCGGCCGACACTGCTCAATCTCCCGACGATAACGACAGCGAGAAGGCGGGCATGAAGCGCAAGCGTCGCTCCAGTGGACAGGCTACCGAGGAGCTTACAGAGCTCCGAGAGGAAATCAAGCGTGTTCGAGAGGAGAATGAGAAACTCAAGGCCGACATGGACCAGCAGTCGCAACATTCCCTCGCCATGATGGCTCAAATCGCAGAATTGCAGGACGCTCTACGACATGGTCTCGGACAGCATGGCTTGGGAGCTCCGACAGCGCAGATGATTTAGGAAGAACTCCCGGATGTTTCGAGCTTCGATGAGTACCAACTCCACCCCTCAGATCAACCAGACGATATTTCATGATGGATACCCTTCTTCGCAAGGCGTGCAACGGATAGACTCCTTTTTCCACTCTGCGAATCTTCCATTTGAGAAGAAACCCCCTTTCTCCTTTTGCAGCTTATACACACTCCGCTCGGCGTTCGGCTCTATACACGGGCACGATTTGCTTCAACGATGAGAAGTCACTTATCTTTATTGCCCAGTCCTCTTTTTTTTGTTTTTGTTTTTATGATTGTCAATTTTGGCACGGCGTTCATTCCAAGGTTCCGGAAGAGATGATATCCCCCCCCTTCTATTTGATACATGCAAATGTGCACACGCAAACCCCACGACGAATGAAAAGGAATGGCAGATGGACTAGGATGTGGGAAATGGATCGCGTATACCAGGAAGGATGCATGAGAAATGAACCAATGGTGCGCTATGTGGTGGTGTTCTTAGTTTTTTGTTCATGTAAGACCCCTGTAATATATACTTAGACGGATGCTTTGTGCCTCCATTCTTTTTCTCCTCACAATTCAAAGCGATCAGCGCTTTCGAGCTTCAAGTTTGCTATTCTCCCACATTTGATGATTGTCTTTTAATGTGCTCATAATCTTGTGACTCTTGTGTTCGGAAAGCTCGGTTTAATGGCAAGGACACGACGCATGGCCTTTCGTAAGCTCATACCAGTGAGGCTCAGCATGTCTGCCATTTTGAACCCAAGTCCATGCACTATGTACCTATTCCCCATGAATGCTACCTTATCCCACAATATACACGGTTCCCAAGACTCTCTCTTTCAAAATAGGGATTCGAACTAGAATCCCATCAAGCAGCTCCGCTCGCTCGCTCATATATACACATGCATACCACTTTGCCCAGAAACCGGATTGGTACGAGGTAAACTTCTTTCATGCTAGACTCGTCATCTTCCGCCGACAAACTCCGCATCTACACCCCCTCCTCGTTCTCTAGACAGCCTGCACGTAACTCGCAGGCACACTGCCCGTGACGCCAGCCTTCTCGACCTCGACCCAGCCATCGCCCGGGTCATCCTGCACAAGGACGAAGCGCTCGCCTTCGGCCATGGAGTGCTCTGCGCCGCCCTGTGCTGTGTAGTCGTACAACGCCTCTACGTAACGAAGCTTCTTTGCGCCGCGCTTGGGCGCCACCGCGGGACCCTTCTTCTTGGTTGATGGTGCTAGGGAGGAGGTGGTTGAGGTAGAGTAGGTGGATGATGGTCTGGCGGAGGGCGCGGGAGCAGATGGTGCGGCGGTGACGGTTGTGAGCTCCACGTATGATGCAGGGACGAGACCTTCCTTGTAACCTGCACGAACCTTGACCCAGCCGGAGCCGTCTAAATGAGTGTTAGATGTAGACCATCTACGAAGAGTAGAGAGCATGCTTACCATCAGGTTCAAGCAGTATCACGTCTCGGCCGTCGTGTACTGTTAGTTCGCCATCGCCAGTAGCTTCGAACGAATATAACATCTTGCCCTTCTTTTCCTCCTTTTCGCCACCATTCGTAGCGTTGCCGGAATCTGTGATATAAGCTGTTGGCGGGGGCGCCATGATTCTATTCTTGCGCATAGTACCCGATGTCTTGGTTGATGACATACTTGGTCGTCCTCCATCCGGTGGTGTCTCATCAGTTGGACTAAGTTGCCCAGATACTGATCCTGATAAAGATGGTCGTGCTGAATGGGAGCTGAGAGAGTTCATGGTATTGGAACGGGTGAGTTCAGGCCCATCTGAGGCATTGGAGTGCACCGATGTCATCGTAGCGCTGGGCTTGAGTAGCTTGTTCGCAGAACCCTGGCGTTCGGCCTTAAGCTTCTTGCGCTCATCCTTGGACTGCTCGCCAGGACAATCCGGAGGGACCTTCATCTCACACTTACTATGGCATGTGTAGCCACAGTCTCGACAGTCGAAGCCCTTTGCGCTCAAACCCCATATTCTCTCTCCACATAGATCGCAATTGGTGGGTATCTTGAATGTCTGACTCTTGAAGTTGTGGTTCTTAGCCCCTAGCGTCACGTCGCCCACGACAGATGTAATGGTGGAGGTTTCCACCTCAGCCGTCAATCTTTGACGGTCAATGGAATGAAGATCCTCCTGCATTGAGAAGAGAATTCGAACAACCTCAACTTCGTCCTTCTTCTCTTTTCCTTCTCGAACTCGTTGCTTAAGTGCCTTGAGGCTTTCGACTTCTCTGCGTTTTTTATCGACCTCTCTCCGTAGTTCGCCTAGTTGCGATTTAGATTTGCCCAAGACGTTGCGTAGGAAAACCTTCGCCGTATCGTCCACTATCATGGTACCGTCGTCGTGCCAAACTGGGCTGGCCTCGAAATGCTTGTCGGCAGGTTCGTTGAAAGCTCCGATGTTGTGCTGAATATACATCATGGAGTCGAGATGCGGCAGGTTCCTCAGAATCTCGGTGCCTTGATGCTGAACCATGCCGTTACTCTGTTGCAGCATGGCAGACTCGAGGTTGGTCGCAACAGTCCAGAGGCTGTTGAGCTTTGTCGTTCGAAACTCGCTTAGATCCTGTATACTATCCATAACCTCAGGTACGTATTCATGATAATATTTCTCCTTCTGCTTGTTGGTAACGTTGATCGCAATGACATAAGTGTTCTTGGCGTTGTTCATCTCGAAAAGCTGTTGCTGGTAGGCACTTTGAGCCTTGGCTTTATCGTAATGCGACTCGGTCTTTTTGCGCTTAGCTTCTACTTCTTGACAGACAGCGTCATATTTGCCCTTTGTCTTAGCGAGCGAGGCATATGAAGCCTCACGTTCCTGCTCGAGTTTATTGGCATACTCGGAATGGCGTTTGCGCAGTTCCTCGAAACGACCGCCGAAGAATTTGAGGGGCTCAGCGACCTGAGAGACAAGGTTGTTGGCGTATCGGTCGTGTTCGTTGGCTCGAGATTCGAGTGTGGTAAGCTGGGTTGTCCATGTGGTCAAAGAAGCACTGTGGTTGTCGCACAGCAATTAGTATGCATTCGAGAGCTAGCAAAGGAGAAGGCCTAGGAACCATACCTCTCGAGTGAGCCAGGCGTCATGGCAGGAGTATCTCCTACACTCAACTGAGACGTCTTCTTATTCTTTTTTTCGAAATACTTTTTGGCAAGTGCCGTAAGCTTTGCGCTATATTCCTTTTCGATGGCGGCGCGCTCTCGGTAGAATTGCTGGATTTCTTCAAGCCAAGCGATACCATGACCAACCCATGCGTTTGCGGGTTTGAAGCCATCCTAAGTGAGCTGCGTTAGCCATGCGATTCCTTGTCCAGCGCGAAATGGTAGCTCCCAATGCAAGCGCAAGAGATCAAGCAAGACTGGGAAGCGATTGTTCATGAAAAACAGGCTTCCACGAGCCAAAGAGGCAACCAACCTTGAGCTCCGTGCCAAAGGTGGGCATTGCGTCCACCTCAGCCATGATGGGCAAAGTATGTATGTAGTCGTTCTAAGGAGCGGGGGGTAATCGGTCGGCGCGGATAAGACGGAGGCATGTACGAAGTCGCAGAGCCGAGGCCAAGAAAGAGTCGGGAGTGAAGGGCCTTGTGAGACGGCAGAGGCGCAGAATTGAAGATATTGGTAAGGTTGAGGTTATAAAACGGTAGCGACCACTTAAGATAGCGGGGGAAAGTTGAGGCGCAGCTTAGGTGAGGTGCCCTGATGCAGTTGTCTAGCACTGTACTGTAGAATGGAAGGAAGGAAGGCCAAGCGCCGCGCCGCGCAACCAAATGAAGTAGGTGGTGAGTTTAGGCTTTAGTGCCCCTAAGTTGCAGGAGGCAGGCAGCCTAAAACCCCGCCAATCAAGGATCCAATGCGCCCCAGCTTTCGTTCTCTACAGACGGGACGGTTGGAGATTTCAACCATTGGATCCAATACATGAGGACTTTAGGCTTTTTAGAAAGCTTGCCGATTTCCGGTCTCAGCCGCATGTCACTTTGTCAGAGTAGCATTCAATGTCGGTACCTGACATTGATATCATTACAGAATGTTTTGGAAGTTATTATGAGCATGTACAATGACGATATGTAAATACCAGGGGTATTTGACAGTTGGGCGTCAACAGTCGCAGGTAAGATGGGATACCCATGCTGTATGTCAAATATGAAAAGAGTTCTCAGCCAGCCCGATATTGTGTCTCATACTGCAAATAGGATTAATCTACTACCAGTATACCACAGAATCAAGAGACATAGCAAATCAAGAATCGGTTTCAGGGGCTACCAAGACAGCCAGGGTCCTCCAGAGAGGTATGCGTATACTCGTGTGCTTTGATATAGATATATTTCGGTGGATGCCATCTCCAAGGCAACATCGTCCAAGCTCTCTCTGGCCTCCGCTGTCAATGGAAGAAACCCCGACGTCCCCCGTAACTAAGCCCGTAAACTACCTGATAACCCACTTCATAGTGGACGTAGTTCGGCGGGTGGTCGGCTCGGGTGGAAGCCGAATCAGCCCCGGACGGGGCCAAGGAGCACGTCATGTCTGGGCTGCTATGAAATTCCCCTATCGCGAAGCTATGCAAAGTTAGACCACTATCGAGAACCGTTGTCTCGGGACTTGACTAGCTCAACTCTACTTCTTCATCATCCACTGTCTGAACAGACATTGCCCTAATTCTTGTATAATTACAGTAATCAACGGTTTAGTTGCCAAGACCGAGTATTCCCATCTTACCGACCTCGGCTCAGACCAACACTTTATCGTCCACATCATCCAACATGGCGCTCACTCTCCAAACTGCCATTGACAAGAGCAATCCGCTCGCAGAGGCCATCATCGTGCCCTCCAAGCCCAAAGCTCTTACCGTCAGCTATTCTGGCCTCCAGTCTGACGTGGCCGCCTTCCAGCGCAAGCTCGCCGATCTCGGCATCTCAAAGGCTGCCCCCGTGTCCATCGCCCTCGTCAACTCATACGAGTTCATCATCTCGTTCCTCGCCGCTTCCTGGCAGCGCGGCATTGCTGCACCTCTCAACCCAGCTTACAAGCAGGACGAGTTTGAGTTCTATATCGAGGATGTCAAGAGCGCTATCGTCCTCGTTCCCAAGGGTGCTTGGGCTGCTGGTGCTCCCAGCGTAAAGGCTGCTAAGAAGTTCAACGCTGCTGTCGCTGAGTGCTATTGGGATGCTTCCAAGGGCGAAGTTGCCCTCGATGTCAAGGACTATGGTCTTTTGAAGGGCAAGAAGGAGAAGGTTCTGACGGCTGAGCCTGATGATGTTGCTCTCATCCTTCACACCAGGTTGGTTTCATCGTATCTGCAAAATGCCCATAACTGACGAGTGAATAGCGGAACTACCTCGCGACCCAAGGTGGTAAGTATATGATCATAACGCTCGTTGATGTTCTTTTGTACTCAAGGACTTAGGTACCTCTTACTCATCGCAACCTCACCCGAACTATGAGTACGTTATAGCACACCTCATCTCACTCACCTTGACTGACCTCATCGCAGACAACATTAAGCAGACATATCAACTCACCTCCAAGGACCGAACCATGCTGGTTATGCCTCTGTTCCACGTTCACGGTCTGCTCTGTGGTCTCCTGGCTCCCCTCTTCACCGGTGGTTCAATGGTCGTTCCCACAAAGTTCTCCGCCTCTGAGTTCTGGACCGACTTCAACACTCACAAGGCCAACTGGTACACGGCTGTTCCCACGATCCACCAGATTCTACTCAAGAACCCGCCCCCCAGCCCCAAGCCCAGCATTCGCTTCATCCGATCATGCTCTAGCCCTCTGTCGCCTACTGTCTTCCAACAGCTTGAAGAGACTTACAACGCTCCCGTCCTTGAGGCCTACGCCATGACCGAGGCTGCGCATCAGATGACATCCAACCCCCTTCCCCCTGCCAAGAGAAAGGCAGGAACTGTCGGTATTGGACAGGGTGTCGATGTTAGAATTCTTAACGAGCAGGGTGAGGAGGTTCCTCAAGGCTCTGAGGGTGAGATCTGCATTGTCGGTGAGAACGTTACCAAGGGATACCTCAACAACCCCTCCGCCAACGAGTCCTCCTACCACAAGAACGGCTTCTTCCGAACAGGCGACCAGGGCAAGAAGGACGAGGATGGCTACGTTATCATCACTGGCCGCATTAAGGAGCTCATCAACAAGGGCGGCGAGAAGATCAGCCCCATTGAGCTGGACAACGTCCTGACCCGTCATCCCAAGATCAGCGAGGCTGTCAGCTTTGCTATTCCTGACGAGGTGTACGGTCAGGACATTGGCGTTGCCGTTGTCCTCAAGAACGGTGAGGAGCTGACAGCTGCCGATCTCAAGGCCTGGGTCGAGGAGCGCTCTGCCAAGTTCAAGGTGCCCAAAAAGGTGAGTGTAATTCGAGATTTTCAAACCTCACGACCTTTAATCGCTAACATCTATCAAGGTTTACTTCACCGAGGTGATGCCCAAGACGGCGACTGGCAAGATCCAGAGGAGGATCGTGGCCGAGACCATGATGAAGGCCCCCAAGGCCAAGCTATAAAGGCGGCAATAGTTTCGCAATTGCATAATTTGTGTTGGAGAATTACAGGATACAGTTAGACGCATATTAGAGTCAAATAGATGTTGGTTCAAATATTGATAGAGCATCGCTATAAGTTGCTACTAAAAACCCATATCCCACGCTGTCTAGCATGCGTTTCATTTCCTTAATCATAACCGGGGCCACAAATGTGTCCCCCACAATAGGCAGGTTTCCCCTCGTTTTATGTTCCCATTTCCCGCAAATCTCAGGCCTGATAGATTACTCCGCATTAATCGCATGTCGTTTAACCACCTTCTATCCTAGTTCTCTTAATCGTAGTGACCATCGTGGTCGTCCACCACAATCACATCATCGTCATCGTCGTTGATATAAAGACGGCTGTCGTTCCTCTTCAGGCCAGGCTTCTCAGCGCCACCAGTCGCGTGCGCCTTGCGGTTCGTGACGGTGTGACGCTCAACCCAGGCCGCGGTGCCGTCGGCTGCTTCCCAGCGAAGAGGCTCCTTGTTGAGCGAGGGCTGCTGGTCCTTGGCGGCGTCTGAGTTGGCTGTTGCTGTGGCGGGCTTGACTGTCGCAGGGTCGGCGCCGGCCTCTTGGACTTGGTGCAGCAGCGCGGCGTTGGCGTCTTGGAGGTCGAGGAAGACGGAAGTAATTGTGACTGTAGACTCGGTGTCGCGGTGAAGGAGGATATAGACGGAGGGGGCCATGATGGCGTGTTTTTGCAAGGCGTAGGAGGAAGGGAGGTAATTGGTATCAAGATAGGGCATAGGTATGATATTCTTCAGGTATATGTAGGTCTTGAGTGGTTGTGTTATGTGTTCTTGTTTGTTCAGTATGGATGTTGAGAATGGTTGAGAAAGGTGAGAGGGTGAACCCGAGACATTATATCACATCCAACCTATGGATACAAGACCTCCACTGACACAATCCAATCGCCAGCTGACCCGTCTATCTACCGTAGCCCAGCCCGCATCTAACTTAACTTGCAGCTCCAAGGTCGAGATCCCACCCTGCCGGCCCCCGCCAACAATTGCGCGGTTTCTGGGTTGTCATAAGTGGTGTGACTACTCATGAGGCGAGGATTGACCAGGATTAGCAAGTAATACATACGTGCAATTGCTCTGGGAATTTGCGTATTCCGGACCGCCCGAGTTTTTTGTTCTCGAGACCCAGCTTCTCTCCCCGTGGGGCTCGCTACTTTTTTGCGACTGGGGGCAAAAAAGCACGGAGAAGCAACGCCGATGCTTGTTTTCTGTTCGGAGCTGAAGCGGAGCACGCCCGGCTTTTACAACTCCGGGGCGTCCGGCGGTCGGTCCCCGATTAAAACCAAGTTATGATGTAAGTCTTGAACCCATGATGAGAAGAATTCCTGTACAAGAAATCCGAGCATTGGAGGACGTTTTATGGTCGTCTGAGATACAACTGTTTTTTTAGACCCAAGATACTGTAACCCCAGAAATCCATCATGGCACCATCAGCTGGGTTCCAAGTCCGACCTGGCAGACCTTACCCATATCACTAGCATATCGCATAGCATGATGACATACGATAACATTGCCCAGCGCAGAAAATCGACATGGGGCCTGTGATAGCGCTTGGGCCAGACGGCGACGCGTGAGTCCATTTCAGTGACGTTTTCTTCTAATTCTTCACAATCGGGGAGTTTAACAGCCTCGGGAACAAGATGCTGTTGGTCGCCGGGGTTCCCGATGGCGATAGTCTTGGAAGCGAATGACTTGCTTTAAAACAGGGTCCTGTTGTTGGTCAGGGGTCCAAGCTATGGTTTTCGCTCGCTTATCAGAGCTACCCTGGGAAGCAATACATCATTTGACCTCAATGCTTGCCTGCGGCAAGGCTTCAGCTTTGACGTCGCATATCTTTGTCCTCCGTAGATCGGCGTTTGGATCTTTCTTCAGTGACTCAATCTTGTTCACGGGAACTGGGCCATGAGACCTCATACCCGGATAGACAAACATGGATATTTGGAAGTATTGTTGGGGGAAAGCCTCTAGCTTGAAGATTTACAACGTCAGAGATGGTGGCGGCTTGTCATGATAGCCCATCATAGGTTGAACTTTGGTAATCAACACGAAACCACAAAAGGTAGATTCTCGGTCATGAAATGGTCAAGTAATTCACAACCATTGAGTTCTTGAAACAAGCTGGGAATAGGAACACTTTTCGTGCCCCATGTCCTACCCTGAACATTGCCTGACTCGTAGCTGAGTAGTAGAAGAATGACACAGTTGCTTGCTGGGGTTATGTACAACCATTGGTTCATGTAAGTGATAATAACAGTATCATGGGTAGTACTAGTCCTGTTTCTCTTCGGCATACATAGCTAATTGGCGTTGACCTATCATGACATCTCACTCTTCACAGTCAAACTCTCATAGCTAGTATACGTCCAAATCCGTCTGTCATTAATTACTGAGCATATCACTAACATACAACCATCAAATAACCAATATTTTCATTAATCAATTTTGCTCCCCGCCAACAAAGCTGTCTCTGCATAAGGCGCACCCTCGTCAACTACGACGCCCTTCCTCCAACTACCCCACCCAATTGGTAACGCAACCAGCACCCCGCAACTCGGCGAATACATAAAACACAACGACTAAGCACCCAACAATGTCATCTCGTCTCGCATCCTCACTCTCCAGATCCAGAATCTCACCTCGCTTCACATTCACCACAATCCGAACAATGGCGTCTTCGTCAGTTACCGTCCCTCCCGGAAAGTACGAGTTCCTCGTCGTTGTTCACGATAAGCCCAACGTTCGTGAGAAGCGTCTCGAGGTCCGAGGGTAAGCGGTTGACATTTTCATGAAGCAACATAAGCTTATTCATATCTTTAGCACGCACTTCAAGAACATGGTTCCTAACGTTGAGAATGGAAGCTGGAAGATGGGAGGTATGTAGCTTTACCCCGGATATCTCCACGGCCATAGCAGGGGACTAACATCGTGTCAAGGCGCCATTCTCAACAGCGTCCCCAAAGACGATAGCCCGAGCAGTCTCGATTTTGCAGGCAGCACCCTCGTGTGCGTTGCTGAATCCGTGGAAGAGGTGCGAGAGCAACTAAACAAGGATATATATGCTACGTCGGGGGTCTGGGACATGGACAAGGTATGCAAGCATGGTTGTACCCATTAAGACACCAGTCTCACTGATATGATACATAGGTCCAAATTTACCCCTTCAAGGCTGCCTTCAGATCGAACTAGTATCTTGAACTCACTTCTGCACTCAAACTAGCCGGTTCAAAGCAAATCACCAGGTTGATAAGATATCTGCTAGCTGCACTGCATACCCTCGTGATGTCCCTGTTTCCCATCCGCCCATTGCTGGAAATATGAATTCTTCGAATCATCCATTCCCTGTCCCCTGCTAGTAACAAACTCTCATCCCAAAATTCCTGCAAACAAGTCTCATTAGCAGCTCAAAAGCGAGCACACATTGCCACCAAACACCACGAGATAGAGCTATCCATCCTATAAAATTCCACTTCGAGTAAGAATAAACGCCATCGTACACCGACAGTCCCACAGGGAGAGTCACTTCCTTTGGTATTGGCGGCAGCATACCTCTACCAGTTATTTGCCTTAGGATTCATTGCCGTTCGTACTGCTCTCGGCCGCCTCTTCAGCTGCCACCCTCAACTCGTAGTTGAGATCAAAACATTCAGCCAATAGCTCGGTAACGCTGCCCTGCCCTTCGGGAATGTCGCCATTGACCACAAACTTGCCGTCCACTTTCATGTTGTCGAGGGAGTTGAGCTATTTCTGGTTAGGACAATCCTACCAACCATCTTTCAATAACCATTGACATACCTTCATGCTGTAGGGGTAGAGCTCCCGCACCGAGGAGACACCGCCATTCTTCTTGACCTCAATGAGGCAGCGCTTTAGCGTCTGCAGCTGGTTGTAAACGGGCAGCAGAGCTTCAGAGACTGGCTCAGACGCCAACATAAACGAGTAGATGTAGGCATACGACCGTCGAATCAGGTATAGCAAAGTTCGTTGAGTCCAAAGGTCGGCTGGTCGCCCTCGTTCGTCTGTCCAGTTTCCGTTTTCGCGACTCTCGTCAATCCTGTCAAGCTGCCGTTGGAAATCGTACAAGTCTGTCTCACGAAGCGACCATGCTTGTGTTAAGGAGAGCTTCTCGAGGTCGTTGCGAATGTGAATCAAGGCATCGTAGATTGGCCTCCATTGGTCGGCCACCTCTCCTTGCCTTCAAAAGGTTAGCATGCTATTAAGTAGGCGAATAGAGTGCGCATCTTACCGCTCGAGAACCACGTCCGACCAGCGGACACAGCGATTGTACAGGTCTCGCACCTCTTCACCCCCCTCCTCCAGAGCTCCATCCTCTGCGGTAAATGTGCCACCGTTGTGCTTCTCACCAATTTCTAAGATCTGGTTCCGTAGCTTCTTAACCTCGGACGTGGAGAACTAGCCGCTGTCAGTCTTTTCTTATCGCATGTCATGCCATGCTTGCATACCTTGGACTTGGTGTTGGCCAATGAAATTGATCGCAAGATCGAAATTAGTTTCTCGTGAGCCTCCAGAAGATAGTCTGGTAAATGTTCCAATTTCTTCTGAAGTTTCGATAGGGTTGTGTTGCAGAGCGCAACGCGGTTCTCAAGCAGGGTGAGCATGTATGGGGGGTGTCGCTTGTCGGGGGATGGGTCGTTGGCAGCATCATGGATGCTCTTGGATAGGTCCTCTAGTGTCGATTTAATACTTCCAAGATCCTTAGCAGAGTAGAGTTCGGCTTCGACGAGGTGATCGAGTAGTCGTTTGACAGTCGAGGTCATAGCGTAGGTGGCAGGTGCCTCGTTGTTTCGTCCGATTGTGAGATAGAACAGGGAAAGCAGTTGGAAACAGCTCTCCAACACCTTGTCCACTGCAAGAAATAACATTAGCATCCTCGCATTTGGTTGTGCCTACGAAGAACATACATCTGTTCTCCTCCTTGTCGCCTGTCTCGTCGCGCACGACAGTCAGCTCCTTGACCTGGTCCATCGTGTCATCGAACAAAGGCATGACATCCTGGGTTCGAATGTAGTTTGTGCGATCCTGTTTGAGAAGCAGTAGATGATCTCGGACCAGCTGTAGCTTCTCGAGAATAGCTCGTTCCCGGGGGTCCCGCGGCATTGGGATTGCTGGAGTATCCATATTGGTAGCTTGGTTCCGAGCTCGCTTTACGTATCTAGTGGTAGCTTTGTACGAGTAGTAAGGACGTAGTTTCTGTGATGTATCGATATCTGGCTTGAGTCGTTGATTATGTTTTGCGCAACTTTTCTGAGGCTCCGAGGAGTGACGAAAGATGGGTGGCGGCGGGGCTAGAGATCTAGGGAAGTTGAGTTGGCTGTCGGTGGGGAGATCGCTACGGACTCAGAGCAAAAGTCGCAATAGCTTGATTCGTCAGAGAAAGTAAGAGAGAAAGAAGATAATCTAGACAGGGCAAGGTAAAATCGATAGCTTGGGGATGAAAATGTTGATGATGGAGTTGGATAGTCGCAGATCATGCAGAAAAGCAATTACGACGTTTCAGCTGGAGTCGTTGGTCGTTGACCAAGTATGTTGTCACTTAAAGAAATAGAAGCCCGGACCCCGACCCCCTCCATGCACTTCACCTGCCGTACGCGGCAGGCCTACGGCACTGAGCCCGACATCACAGCAACCTGGAATGGTTAAGGTAATAGTGGGGGCTCCCTCCAAGCCAGATCAAGCCTAAGGTGGGGTAAAAGTGCTGCAACTCGCAAGGCATCCATGGGAGCAGCTCTCATTGGTTCGTTAGCAGACAGCCAATCACAGCCCTCGACCTTACGCACAGCACCCACGGAACTCGGATAATCTATTGAGCCTCCACTTTTAGGTCTTGAAAGCCCTCCAACCCAAATTGACCAGGGTAATTCTGTGCTAACCTTCGATATTCGACTTCAAACCACAAACGATCTCGACTTGTGACGACTAACCAACCTCCCACCCGCACGTCAAAACTCCATTCACAATGTCTCACGCCGAGCTCGCTTCGTCCTACGCGGCCCTGATCCTCGCCGACGACGGTGTTGAGATCACCGTACGTTAATTCCCTGTGCCGCCAATTTTTATGCGATGCCCCGCGGTTTCGAAATTGTGTGCGGAACTTGAGGCTAACCCATCATCGCGACTTCACAGGCCGACAAGCTCCAGACCCTCATCAAGGCCGCTAAGGTCGAGGAGGTTGAGCCCATCTGGACCTCCATCTTCGCCAAGGTACGAACCGATCTTCCCCGCGATCTTTACGCCATCTCCAGGACTTCGATTTTCTGACGGAATTTTGTGTATAGGCTCTCGAGGGCAAGGATGTCAAGGACCTTCTCGTGAACGTCGGCTCCGGTGGCGGTGCTGCCCCTGCCGCCGGTGCTGGTGCCGCTGCTGGTGGTGCCGCTGAGGAGGATGCTCCTGAGGAGGCCAAGGAGGAGGGTACGTCGACCAATCATGAGCTACGAGTATGCGCGGATTGCTGACAACCACTACAGAGAAGGAGGAGTCTGACGAGGACATGGGCTTCGGTCTCTTCGACTAAGAAGTTACGCCGCTACGACTGTTTCCTTGTTCTTTGTACTTCGACTGCATGGCTTCGGGGTTTCCAAACGATCGATCATACAGGATGGAGAGTGGGCATTATATCCTGCGCCCTGGACAGAGTAGCTTCTTTCATACGACGCTATGATGAACGCACTCACGGAGTTAACGCGGAGGGAGAATTGGTCAATTCAACGGCTCTGATAAAAAAAAGTCCCGCCATGGGTGGTTTGAGTTCAATATGGGTTCCTTCAAAGTGTTAATACTTGCAAAAGTGCCGGTGATTGTCAATACGATGAAGTCATGCCTCTGCCATTCAATTCTTCTCTACCTAAAGGACTGTTTCCCCGTAGTACCCCAGTTCTTTCTTCTTACCCCAACCAACGCCGCGCCATGCATTTCGTTTTACATCTACAATACTCCAGATCTATTTGACAATCAGAACGGATGACGGAACCAGCCCCGCCTCCTTGAGGGTCTTGGAGAAATCCACATCACCCTGGAAGGTCTTTCTCGGGAACGTAGTCGTAAAGCTCGAGACAGCGTTTCCCGTCTCGCTCTGTAGCTGCTGCGCTAACTCGAACAGAGTTGTCTCAGCAGGCATCGTCTTGGTGATGTTACCACCGTCTGTCTGCAATCGAAGTCGAGCTTCGTTGTGGTTGGCCTTGGGCTTAGATGCAGCGGCAACGGCAGCGGCGCCACCGGCAGCAGGGGTAGCAGCTTCGACCTGAGGAGCTCGTCCCTCACGGGCAGCCTTGGCCTCCTCCGCCTTTCGACGGCGCTCAGCTTTGTCGGCTTCGATCTTGGCCTTGATGCGCTTCTTGGCCTCCTGGTCATCGAGCTTCTCCTGTCGTTTCTTGGCGGCTTCCTTAATCTGTTCCTTGCGGGCCAGCTCCTCCTTGGCCTCTTGGCTCTCCTTGGTAGACTTTTGACGGATTTGCTACATCATGTTAGACTTAACGGGATATGCCTGCAGGTTGAACTTGTTACCTCATTGCGTTTGTGGTCTTCCTTATCCTTGACGGACTGAACAGCTCTCTTGGCCTGGAGGCGCTCACGTAGCTCGTCAAGCTTGGCCTTCTTCTCATCTTCAGTTAGGGGAGCAATCTCCTCTGTTGACTCTGAGAAGTCGGTGTGCTCGCTAAAAGTCCAATTAGTATACTGTTGGTAGATGAGTGGTGTTTGCTGTATGAGGTAGACTCACGTCTTTGTCGCGTGATAGGTAGCCAGATCATGGTTTCTGAACCGCTTGCCACATTCATTGCAAATCAGAGACTTAGCCGTGCCCGACTCAATCTCAGCGATTTTGGCTTCCGTATCTTCGTCTTCGTCATCCTCTTTGGCAGCGGCAGCAGCCTTGATCTCATCCAGAGGCTTGTCCTGGTTATCCTCCAGCCACTGAAGGGCACCCTGCACTACTAAAGTCAGCTTGAAACTGGAGCTATGAGGTGATTAAGCTTACAGCCTCCAGTCTTCTTGACGGCAATCTCAGCTCGCTCCTTGTCAAAGCCCATGTCGAGCAGAGTATCGAGATCGGAAGGCATATTGGCGGTGTTGTTAGGTTGTATGGATGTCAATGGTGGGGTTGAATGAGGGGCAACGTAGTGAGCTCGACGGGTGGACGGGAAGAAGAAAAGAGAGAAGATTTGGTTGAATAAATAGTCCTGAGGTGAAGAACCAGAATATGGTTTCTTATTAGGCGAGTGAGTTGAGGTTACTTAAGCTTTCAGTTCCCCAGCTTTGATCTTGGTGAAGGCGGAAGCTTAGGTAAACGTCATTCAAGCAGCTGCCTCAGTGACGTGCTGTTCAACGCCGGGTTTACTACGGTTAAGCAGGGGGTGTAATCATGGCTCCTCCGACATCCAATTCCTCAACACAATCATAAGATATATCATGTTTTCATTGTCTGACCTCGTCAGAATCTATACTGTCTTATATCTTAACTATTAGATCATATTTCATTATGTTTTAATATCCTCTTTTTGTCACCTATCTCATATTGAGCTCACAACTTTGACTCGCGTGATACTACCATTTCGCTCAATTTGGCTCGGACAGACCTCACAAAGCTAACACCGGAAATGTCAGAATCCAAGATCGCGAAACTAGGTCCTTGGCTCTTTGAAGTTTGAGTTTTCATGTTGGGCCCTAATCAC
This sequence comes from Fusarium stilboides, assembly GCA_014822085.1. NCBI lineage: Eukaryota > Fungi > Ascomycota > Sordariomycetes > Hypocreales > Nectriaceae > Fusarium > Fusarium stilboides. Next base: position 25,165 of record JAASAY010000384.1, on the reverse strand, counting down.
TTGGCGAGGTTTGCTTAGCATGCAGATTTGAACTGCCGAGGCCGAAAGCCTGTCTTGCAACCATTGATGCATGCAAGCGTCGAAAAAAGTACATAGAGAACAAAGTCACAAAACAACTTGCACACACGTTATGCACTGGATATGCAACATTTGCTAATCTAAACCATTATTATCATTAAGTGGGTTTGGTATCTAACCCGGGGTATCATCATAAGCTCGTACTGTCTATGCCTAACACAATGCACCAATCCTTGATCCTCTTCATATCAACCTGACTGTTACTCTCAGTTCCAGACGATGGGCCAGTTGCCGTGCTTTCGAGCATAGCTTTCCTCAAGGCGCTTCAGGACCTCTCGTGATACATCTTGGTGGTACTTCTGACACCAATCGTAAACCTCTTGGGCGATGATATAGTCTTGACCAGTCAAGCTGAGGTATCGGTGGAGATACGCAACCGCATCGTCCATGTCGTGGGATCGGTCGATGTCGCAAAGACGGTTGAGCTTGCTGCATAACGCAAACGACCAGGGAGCAGCAAACACCCTGAGACCACCGTTGGTTCCCTGGTGCTCAAAGACAATCTCATTCTGCTTTTTGGCTTCTTGTACGAGGGCAGTCTGGGCACTTCTGGGCATGAAAAGTTGCATGGAGTTGGTGAACCAGCCATCGCCGAGTTTCTCTTGAGCTTTGGTGTTGGCGAATCTAGCAGCGTTGCTAAGAGTGGCGTTGTCTTTTGAGGCAGGGTCGTTGACTAGGAATTCGACGTCGTGTGTTGACTCCCTTGTCCGAAGATAGACTGTGTTGACAGCGCCGTCGACTGCCACGCAGTCTATGCTCACGCCACACTCGTTCAGGTACTCGGCCATCTGTTGGAAAGCATCGATGATTTGCTGCCGACTTAGTTCATCGGGATGGTCTTGAAAGATAGAAGAGGGCACCATGATGGAACCAGCAGAATGACTTGAGAGGGTGACGGGACGGATGGGTCGAGACTCCATCTCCAGAACATGGCGAGAGTTGTTGCAGCCCATGGTGAAAGTGAGATTGTGGTAAGCGTTGTGGAAGGTTGAATATGGTATTCGTGGGCTTAAGGCAGAGTAATATACACCAGGATATACGAATGATCTAGATAGATATCGTATAAGAATTGATCTAACTGAGATTCAGGCCACCTGATCAAGGGACATGTTCGTATAAATACCAAAGTAGGCCGACTCAACGAACAGCCCTACTAGGTCCTGTTCGTCAAATGGTTGCACACACATTCTTTTGCTCAGCGCCCTAGGCGGTTATTCTGGAACACTCAGCCGCAGGATTCCACCAGGACTGCTCTAAACTGTAACGTAGGAGTAGAGAAAATGGAGTAGCCGTGGTGGCACCGCCTCGTGTCGATCAAATACGAGGGTGCAACCCGCAGATGGCGTTCATTGAGCCTAGCTATCCACCTTTTTGCTCAAGTCCGTAGGACTACGGTAGGCTGTGCGTGACCTATCCGCAGCGTCGGAATTCCATGTCTAGGATATTTTTAGACGTCCTACTGCATCAGTAGTCCTAAATCAACTATGTCGAGCGTTTAGTTAATAAGTGGTCATGATATTCAGTAAAGTTATTCATCGCGCCAATCGCGAGGCTCATGTCTTTTTTTCTTCCTCATGTCCACGTTGAGCTTTGCTTGGTGGATGGAATGTTTGACCCTGCCATATAAACTACCCACAAGCGCCATACAGATTCCGAATTTACCTCATTATCGTCTTGAAGCAGAAAACTACAGGCATAGGTTTCACAGTTTTCGATTATTCTTATTTTTTGCCCACTAGTCGTACTGCCTAAACGGGTTGCAACGTTTGAGAACGTCCAGCGAAGTTGAAATGGCTCCAAAGCAAAGCGGTCAAAAAGTGTTGGAAAACATCAATTTTTGAACGAACTACCTTACCCTGGAGTATCACATGCGAACTCACATCTCTTATTCCAGTCAGGCGTCTCTTTTCATCCCAGCATCCAATTGCGAACAGCATCTCTATTCTTTACAAACCCCTTGAACTATTCATCATATTCTCTTGTTCTTAACACGATAAGCACTTTATAGGGAATTCTCTATCCTCCCTTTGCCTAACATAGTTATCGTATTGCCACACTCTTTATTTCACTAGGTTGATGCCTTATATCGATAGGATTGATACATGTGTATACAACGCATATTAATCCAAGTATGTGCCAGCCAGCGGTAGTTGGGCGGTAGTTGAGAGTTTGGGCGATCTTTGCCAAAGAATGAGTTTCTTGATATCTGGGCTAACGTAGTTGCCAAGCCTCAAGGGTACGGCGACCTGGGGCTTGCCTCACTCAATACGGCGCAGGTTCACATACCATGATACCCTCGTTTCCCTGATTTCAAGTTTCCAGCAACTGCTTATCAATACAACACATGCATAGCGTGGGCCCGGCCCCCAGGCAACCTAGGAACCTTTTTTTGTGGGCAACAATGGCACGAAAGTAACAGAGTGGATAGCTCATGTAGGCCACCTATGAAGTAAACGTTAGGAGACTGACATCAAGAATGACGTTGGAATAAGATTGTGTAGGTGGCTTTGTATATCGAGGGATGGACAAGATTCAATGAGATCCAACTTATGGACGGGATGGATTATTAAGGTAACGGAAGTTAACAGCACAGTCCCTTCCACTGATGGCTCGTGCTCTTGCGCCCTGTAGCAACCACCTGAAGCTGATCCGGCTCAACTGGGAATAGGGCGAGACGCAACTGAGCAGAAGCAATTACGTCGTGGGCGATACCACCGCAACGCCATCTGCCTTCTCCTTCCCATTCACCTCAACACACCACCTCCACTCTAACAAATATTCATTTCCTTGACAATTTTCTTCCCCTTCTCACGCGACCGACCTTCAGGGACAATATCGATTCTGCGCAACCAAGTATCGCCATCGTCCAGACAATAATCTAATCTACTCCAACTTTCCCCCCTGTTCATCATCAATATCCATACCTGCCGTTGCCACGTTTCCACTTGGTTACCGCCGCATCATCACAAGCCATCTCGCGACACCGCAAAACGACACCTACAGTTCCCTTGAGACGATAATAAGCCAACATGTCGGTCGATATCGAGCCGTTCGAGCTTTCCTTTAGGCGTACGTGATCTGCGATGGACGACAGCGGGCCTTTGAGATTGACATAATTGCCAGGCCCTTTCACCACCGAGGTTTCGCAGACCCTCACACTCAAGAACCCCAACCCAACCCCTGTTGCCTTCAAGGTAGGCCGATCAGCGCTCATGATGCGACAACTTTGTTAACGCATATTCTAGGTTAAGACTACTGCTCCTAAACAGTATGCCTACCCCTCTCCCTGAGCCCCCCTCGAGACGCATACCTGACAACTCTTTAATAGATACTGTGTTCGACCAAATGCAGGCCGAATCGAGGCCGGCCAGAGCTTCGATGTCTCTGGTAAGCTCGCTCTCTTATCACCCAGGCTGGCGGTCGACTAACAATCATCAAGTTCTCCTCCAGGCTATGAAGCAGGACCCTGCTCCGGACGCTCGATGCCGCGACAAGTTCCTCGTTCAGTCCGCCCCAATCACCGCCGATAAGGAGTTTGCCAGTGTTGCCAACGTGGTATGTCCCTGATTATCTTCAACGACTGGCCCAAAAGCTTACCCAGATTACCAGCTTGAAACAACGGACAAGACCCATATGGTGGAGCGCAAGATTCGAGTTAACTGGCTACAGGCCGGCTCCGACGCCGACCAAACCGCCAACCGGCCACTTGCTACACCTAACAAGCAGGCTATCGCTAACGGCGTGAGTTATAAGACACCAGATTTGGGATCTGGAGGCTAACCGCGTAACCACTAGGCCAACGACACCCCCGACGTTTCACGAACATATTCTTCCCCTGTCGTTCGAGAAGAGTCGCCTTCCTCCTCAGCGCCACCCCCCTACCATTCTCCTAAGGCACCTTCCTTCGAAGACGAGAAGCCCCGGTCTGTGCAAGAGGAGCCCGAGGTCAAGAGCACCATCACTCAGGCCACGGCAGCTATCCAGGAGACTGCACAGCTAACCTATGAGGAGCTCAAGGCTAAGCTTACCCAGGCCGAGCAGCAGCTTGTAGCTCTTAAGGATAGCGGTCTCCGACAGCGCAACGTCAAGACTACCTCAAACGACGATGAAAAGCGACCCCTCGCTCAGACCGCCCAAGCCATCACCCAAACCGTTGAGGGTGTGCCGGTCCAGATGGCGGCCATTCTCTGCTTGGTCAGCTTCCTGCTCGCCTACTTCTTCTTCTAGACATAGATAGAAGACGGCCACCCCAGGATCATTTTACAAGATGAAACTATTAGACAGACCTGATGACACTCATGACAAATCAGTCCGAAGACTTATGACCACCGAGTGCATATATCTTCAAAATATGGCGAGGGTAGAGCCTGGGAAGCATATCATACGATGGACGGAACGTTGCAGCATCCACGGCCCGATATTACATGTAAGGTAGTGGAGAGTGTTGAGGCAAGGGAGATCAAGTCACGAATAGTGACGGTGTCGGGTGTTGGGTAAGATAATGGAGGAGCTGCAAAACTGATGGTGAATGACCAGCCGGAGATCAAAAGGGATGGATGAGGAGGAGGAAGCTTCTCACGGCTTTGACTGTACACTCTTGTCCTGAGCCATTTATGGATGGCTCGGGTATCTTTTCTTGTGTCGTATTATTCTGTTATTCGCGTTCACTGATAATCTTGGCGTTTTAACTTTTATATCATATCCTGTCTAATGTTTTGGTGATCTACGCATTCTGCTCACGTATGACTTAACTACTCATCACGATAATCAGAGTCGAACCTGCTGGTCTCCCGAACAGTTGCAAAGTGTTGTTTAGATGAAGATACACACGAATGAAGCTCTTGTAGTCGCTCAAAAGATCGTATCTGTTTTTATTCATAACCTAAAACGCCTTGCGCAAAGGATCTGTAGTCTATGGAGCTTTTGTCTTCATCTATTGCGTCCAGCTCCACAGCCAAACGGGGAGCAAAATTCACAACCATAGTCTTTCCTTGTCTTTCATAACAATCCCAAAAATCAAGCCTGCAAAATTCATTCGTATTACAGCGTATTCTGTTGTATGTTTTTTCATGGCAACTAGGCCTCGATTTCATTCTGCTTCCAGTCGGCAACAGCACCACCGCCAACGAGACGGCCTCCCTGCTTGCGCTTGACGCGGCAGTTCATGCCCACATTCTCGTCCCAGATGAAGCGCCAGATAGCGTAGCACCAGCTCTCGTGGCGGGGCAGGTCATCGTAGAATTCGTGGGCAATGTCGCGCACAGCGTGGAGACGAGTCCAGGGCACGGCGGGGAAGTCATGGTGCTCGTTGTGAAGGCCGACGTTGTAAGTGAACCAGTTGAGAGGTCCATAGTAAGAGAAGGTCTCAGGAACGGGAATGTTGTTCTCAGGGTTGCGAGCTGAAGGTGCGACAGTCTCGTAGACGTAGTGCTCGGCGATGAAGTGGCCAGCCAGAGGGTGAAGGCTGCCGGCGAGGAAGGAGGAGAGCAGCAGGTAGAGGAAAGAGTTGATGGAAGCGTACTTCAGGAGAAGAAGGTCGAAAGTGATCTGGACGACGACGTTGAGGGCATGGATTTTAGTCAGAGGAATGCGATAGACGGCCATAGGTCGCAGGGCATAGAAGAAGATCTGGAATGTGCAGAAGAAAGCCTTTCCAAGAATTGAGTCGAGAACAAAGGCTTCGAAGGCGGTTGGGAGATCGGTATCGAGGCCATCAACGCCGAGAGACTTGTGGTGAGTGAGGTGGTAGGGCTACACGGATGTTAGCAATGGTTGGCTCCTCAAGCATTGAGATTGAGATTCACGTACTCGGAACGAAGCGCTATAAGGGATGCCAATAGGAAGATTGGCAAAGATAGCGATCAGACGGTTGAGGCGGGCACTCCTGAAAGCTAAGTTGTGTGAGATCTCGTGGATTGCGAGAAAGAGATTCTGGTTGGCAGTTGCGCCAAAGACATAGGCGACAGCCCAGAACTTCCATGAGAAGAAGGGGGTCGACTGAAGCATCCAGGCGAGGAAGACCTGGAGGGAGACGACACCGAGGACGACCCATTTCGTGAGAGGCTCAGGACCGCAGAGCTTGGTGATCTGTAGATGGGAAGCTAGGTCAGCGACAAATGTCCTGCCATGACAGGGCCAATCGGGATAGAACGAACCTCGGGGTGAGCTTTGATAATGGCGAGACGACGGGTTCGATGAGGCTCTTCGGTGTAGGTCCAGAAGAAGTCGTTGCTCTTGCCAGCAGCATCGTTGTGCTCAGCCGCAGGAGCTGGGGGTGGGCTATCGCCCTTTGCCCTCGAGGTGACGGTGGAGGAGTTGGCCGCAGACATTGCGACGATTGTGATTGTCTTCTTCAACTGTCACTCTCTTTTGCGTCGGAAAGAAAGTAAGAAGTGAAAAGAAATAGCGAGGGATGAGGCTTAGAAAAAAAAGAGTGCAAGGACTTTGAACTTAAAAAGAATGTGAGACTTTGCCTCCTTCTACGTTCTCTGGAGCTGCGGCGCGGGCGAAGCCAGGGACAGGGGCAGATTGATAGAGAAGAAAGCTACGTGGAAGGCGGTGAAAATCCAATGGTAATTGGCAGGTCCAATCAACTGGATCACTTTTTTAGGGGCTAGAGGCAGATTTGGCGGGAGAAATTCAGGGGACCGTTTTTGAGGGGTTGAAAGGCGGGGCATTTTCGGGCCATTCAGAGGGGCGAATTGGATGGCGTGGCAATAGATCAGCATCTGTATTTAATCTCGATGCCTTGTGTTACAGCTGAATTATTAACAGGATTTAATTGTTTGGTTCTTTGCAACCAAGGTCAATCGAAAACCAGATGCCAATGTGCCATCTCTTACACTAACTGTCCTAAAATGTCTTGGAACAAATAAACACAAGCTCTGAAACTTTTCAACATAAGCAAAAGTTTTCAGACGAGGGCGGGGGATTGTGGTTCGAGTGGTGCCATTCGGGGCCGTCTACTTCCGGTGATAAACACCAAGACCATACGATTATTCGGTATTTGTTGGAAACTTCCTGGTTCTACTTCTCCTTATTGTGTGTGTGAGATTCGTAATTCCGGCAATCTGGTAGGGTTGTCCTCCTGATGGACCTGGCAAAAAGTAGAATCTTGTTCTTGGTATGCATCAAGGTGCGAATACGAATACTAACATGTAGACATGTCCTCATGAGAATTCTCCATGAGTATTTCGAAATGCATATCTACTAAATTATCCTGGATATTTGTAGCTTAGGCCTATCCTGATATGAACGACAATACTATAACTCCAACATTAGTCCCTACCTAGTACTCAGAATTATTCAACATTTTAGGACTTGTCACATTGATAGCCATCCATGATGGATGTAGGGCAGCAATCCTTCATGCAAGCAAGTTATAGCCGCGTTCTCTGTACTGCAGCCCAAACACAACAGTAACAGGTTGCTGCTTCCGTTTATCTACATCGCAGGCTGAATTAGGACACAACCATTTAGCTAAAGTGGAAGGATGGATGGTGCATGTGACACTGATTTCTGGGCGTTCTTGGCAAAATTCCCGGTTGGCCTGGATGTCTAGGTAAGGTTAAAAATAAGGCCCAGAGCCTCAACCTCCACTTGGACTTCACCTTCACACGTCATCAGCTTCACTTTCATCACTTATCACGATGCATCGAATTCATGGATTTGCTTTCCGTTCATAGCAACATCTATCACAGCAGAACCCAGTCCGCCAACATCTCGACCAAGAAGCACTGCCTACTGCACGTGCATCATATCATGTCATCAACTGGGGGTATCGACTCATTATATGTTCCTTTACAACTCATTCACCTTCAAACTTGAAGGAATCAACATCCTTTTCGCACACATATTATAACTTAATTAGAGACCGTTGGTAGCGCACGAGAATACACCGGCAACCGTACCAGCCTCAAACTGGTCGATGATGCCCTGCACACTGGCGTATGTGCCTACTGTGAGGAACGCTATGCCAATCGCAATCAGAATAAGGTTAACGATGTTGCCAGTAAGATCAGTGATCTTGCTGTGTCGTCGTCCAACCTTCTGATCAGCAGTGCGCATTCGGAAGTACGCAACACCCCAGAAGATGAAGCCGAACCAGCTGTCAAACAGAGATGACATGACAGAAAGAACTGAAAAATCCAGCGTTAGCATCAATTCTCATGACTTTACACGTTCAAGATTACTTACGAGAGTTGAAGAAGGGGATGACCATGGCAATAATAAAGGCAAAAACCCAGGTAACCAGCAGAATTCCACCCCAGGAACCCCAGCCGACCAGAGTGTGGCTGTTCAGGTGCTTGGAGTTGCGGAAGAGGCGGAAAAAGACGAAGCGGGCCGAAACGGAAGCGTATAGCGTGCCGAGGAAGATAATGGTCGGAATCATGAACGAGAACGCCGCCTTCTTGTACACATCCTCCAGCGAGCCGAAAGCGGGCGCCGTCACGTACTGGTTGCCGGTATAAGCATAAACGATAGCTCCAACGAGACTGAAGACAATGATTTCAGCAATTGTGCATGCCCAAAGAGCCTTAGGGAAGTCCCGAGGGTCTCGCATCTCGGCGATGAAGCTAGGCAGGGTGATCTGGCCGATGAACGTATAGCTGATGTTGAGGAAGGCCGACATTCCATTGACAAAGGTGGTGCCCTTGACTGGGATAGCGGTGACAATGGGCTCGCCGAGTTTCGCGGGGTCATATCCGAATGGATGATCTTGAATACCAGCGAAGATGGCGGCAAGCAGGACGGAGATGAAGGTGAAGATAGCCGACGCAGTTCCGAGCTTGGCCATCATGTCGAATGTTCTAGGGAGGGAGCAAATCCAGCTGATGATGGCAACGATAACCGAGAACATGACAGTTCGGCAGCTACCAACATCATCGGCCGCAGTCATGGTGTTCAGGTACTTGGCACCGACCAAGACGTGGAGACCCTGAATAAAGGTGTTGTTCAGGATGAAGCACACAGCAGTTGCCCACCAAGCCCACTTCTTGCCCCAGAAAAGCATCTGTCCAATATCGCAAACATCGCGCATTTCAGGGTGGCGCAAGCAAAACTCCCAAAGCACAAGACTGGTGTAGAGGACGATGAGAGCAATAACAATTGTGAGGATGATTCCAGGCACCAGACCGAGGACACTGTATGACCAAGGGAAACTCATGATGGCGAGACAAATGTACTCGCTGAAAAGCAGACCAGCAGTCTTTTGCCATGAGCAGGTGCGGTACTGGATTGCTTCACCTTGTTCAGCCTCCAGCTGCTTGTTGAGAATAGCAGAGCTAGAGTCTTCTGAGTCTGAAATGTCGCGCTTGGCAAAGTCGGGGAGCTCAGCAATGCGAGGACCAACGGTAACACCTTCGCCGCCGAACAAAGCTGCCCATCGCGACGAGGGAGTTTGGAGTTCAGATTGGCGACGCTCTGGATCGGGGCTTCCGCCACCGGAGCCGAGAGAACCCTTTTCAGCCATTGTGAAGGCGTCGAGGTATGATGTAAGTGCTGGTCGGGGAGTTCAAGTGGTGTTATGTGGGATTAAAACATTAAAGGTGCTGACCAGGCCAGGGATATGACGATACCACAACAAGGTCGAATGAAGAAGACAAGTCAGTCACAATCACAAAACTGGACAAGTGCTGGATGTAAACGACAGAAAACACCGGGAACAACGCTGCGTTTTAAGGGCCTGCGAAAATCTCTACTCTCAGACATTATCCCTACAAAAGATTACGATCCCAAACGATCCCTACCAACTTTGCCGTTGGCCACACAAACAAGGTTTATGAGCCTACTGCCTACCTGGGTACATCACTTGCTGCTAGGCTGGAGTAGGAATTCCTAAATTCCCTAGTCGTCAGTCTCTTCAACGCCCCTCGGGTGTCCTCCATATCGAATCCTCTTTGGTCCTCTTTTCTTCCTTGCACTAGAATGATCAGACTGCAACCCACCACACCAGGTAAAACAGAGTGTTCCACACACCACGGAGTGTCGCCAAATAGCTACTAACGTTGAATGTGTACAGACAAATGAGAATACAGCAAAGTACGACGAACCGCCCCATATCCGCCCGGAGCGGCGGACGGGGCCCCCACTCCGTGTGCGCCAGTGTGCCGAACATCCGTTATACGCCTGTCACAACGCCGACGACCCAGACTGAAGCTGCATGTCAGCCAGTAAAGGCCTGTTTGAATCGCATCATCGCTTAAACTGCAAATCCACCGGAATCTCCGTCTGGTCGATCACAGATGCCTGCCTGGCAGGGGCCCCGGGGCCCTCAATAATGTGATTCCCAGCATGGCTGACTGGGTTACGGTTCCTTGAGAAGCGTGGGGTCTCAGCTTTAGTACAAGCGTAACGTAGCTTTTACGTGAGCTTTGGAAAGGCGAGACCGAAACTGGAGGTCTTGCTCCTGGCAGGTTTGACCATGTTGTCAACGCCAGAAGGATGAAGCTCACGAGCTGAAATTCAATAGATCGCACGCAATTCGGTCAGCTACTTGAGCAATAACTGGCTACTGAATGAGGCGTCGACCAGGCGGATGATCATGTGTAATTGTCGTCAGTTGTGATAACATCGATCGGATCGCTTGAGCTGAAGGAAAGTATTCACACCACGACCAACAAACGTTGATCATCGCCATGATGCAAGCTCCTGCAGACCCAACGTCACCACGATCTCAAAGCTACCCCAAGAGAAGAATTCTACTTACGTCAAACTTCTTCACTGGTGTTGAGGCTTGGGCACCGGTTCCTCATCCGACAGCCGTTGGGTCCTCATCCCACTTGTTGACGGGGAGTCCATCAGACATGGCTTGACACTTGAAGAATGATGTGATCTCTGGTCGCAAGGGAAACCGAAGCTTAAGTCTTGGCCCTGTGCCATATCCCGACCAGCCAAACCGGTCCCGAGGGTCCGGAACGAAGAATGGAAATAAGAATGGCGCTATTCTCGGTCTCGTCACCCTGGTCCTGCTGTCGCATCATTGGATCCTTAGAAGGCGTCATTTAGGCTAGAACAAAAAGAATTACGGCTCGTCGGGTTGTCTTTGGGCTGTCGGGATGATATCAATTCATCTCATCATTATTTCATCCAAGTACGTAAGACGTAAGTCTCATCCGTGGTGTTTTCTTCCCATTTTGATCCGATCAATTTCGGGGAGTTCGGGGAGCCTTTCTCCATGTTTAGCAGGGCGCGAAAGGGCAAGTCCGCGGTTGCAAGTGGGCTTTTTTAAGCTTATTACTCAAAGAAATATCGCGAGCGTCCGTGATATCGCGTGAGCACATCTGATACCCACCAACAGCGAGGTTATCGCCAAGCTAGCGCCAAGGGCTGGGCGATCTCTGGGCGATCGAATATTCAGCCAATTACATGACATAACATGCGACTTCACTTCTTTATGATATTAGAAAGTGGTTTCAAAGAGTGCGCTTTCATCAAGCCAAATCAATTCAAATCAGTCTTATTATCTTTCACGCTCAATTCTTTAGGCATTTCATTCCACGTTTAAACTTGATTCATTTATCTAAATATTTCTACATTTTAAGAAAGAAAAAAAGGAGTCGCAAGTCTGTATACGCTTGGCTTATCACCCTCTTCTTGGTATAGCAAAAATATGAGAAATTGACAAAAGAGTTCGGCGCCCCGTAGGACACCTACATCTCTTGTCGTCGGGTTTGTCGTCGGTATTTTTTTTTTGTCGTCGGTTGTTTTCGAACTCAGATTGTCGTCGGAAAGTCGTGCCCCTTATCCATCAGGCGAGAACAGTTTGACCCGACCGCTTACCACGGCGCCCCTGCTCCCCCTTGGAAACAGATGATTTTGAAACAGACTATAGAGGTATAGCAGGTCTATTCTCCTCCTGGTGGGAGTTGGGCGTGGTGCGGTGGTGCTGTGCGCTGTGGGTGAGGCCCGGAGGGGCTGTCGGTGGTGGTAGTGGTGATGCGTCGCTGCCGTTGTAGGTGACAGCTGGTGGGCAGCCGGCAGCTCCATTTTGAAGCGCCAGCGACGTGAAGCTTTTGATTGCCAGCAAAACAGGCGCCGTGATAGTTTTGAGGTGTTTTGAGAGGTGTTTTGAGGTCTTCACGATGCATCCGCAACACTCGAATAAATATCCACAACGAGTTGAAGCCATCACCACCACACACCACCACCATCAACCTACCCAACGCAACAGCACAACGCACCAGATGTGATCAAGAGATAAAAGGAACAAGAACATGAATGTATAAATGCTTCATGGGTGACAACGCATTAACTGTATGCACTTGCATTATATGTGTATGCCCACGTAGGGCTGGCGCGACAATTCCCTCAATCTGGATCATTTTTTCCAGCATACATCCACTCTAACAGTAGTCGTAGAGTTGCCTTAGATTTTGGATTAACGGCTGCATCGACCAATTCTTTTCTTCATGAAAAGATAGCACTCGCTACATTTGGATAGGGAATTCATTCGGCGTCTGGCTCTTGATCGAGGATGTCCCAAGGGCTCAGTAATCGCGCTTCGAGTCGTCTCGCATCGTCTCGTCTTTGGGTAGTTAAAGGCTAGGTATGATAAGAACTGTGTCACTTGCGCAGTTTCATCAGATCGTGGAGCAAGGTCAAAATGATGGATGAGGCAGGACAATCAGTAGAAAGGTCAAGGTTTGGATACGGGATAAGAGGACACGAGTATCATGGCACTAGCGCAAGTACACGGAACGGGTATTACAAAGACGTGAAGGGGCCTGAAGGGAGACGGGCATGGGCAACGATGAGAAAAATGACATTTTCGACGCGTGCAAGGCTGGGATGATGAAGGAGTGAAGATTGAGCAGGCTACGACACGACGTGGAGACAAACTCTTGGCCTAAAGTGGGGATACATAGGGTTTTGGCCTGTGTCTTCCAGGCCGCCAGGCTCGCCGATCACAAAAGTGGGCAACGGATATAAGCATAGACCTGCCTAAGTGCACAGCCATGATGTGCACTTGAGCGTCGTTGATGACGAAAGCAAGCTAAGCCGAATCAGTCTTATCTTCAGCTTGTGTCAGTTGATCTAGAATTCACCTCATCATGGGCATGACCTTGATTTTATTAACTCAACAATCTGCACGCAAGATGATGTGTTGGCGTTTAGACCTTGCAAGTTTCATGGAAATAGAAGAAGCTGTAAACCAGGTACCTTACTGTAATATGTCATAAGAAGTTACCTACCTTTATCCATGCTGTCATCGTTCCAGATCTTGCCTTGTTTTATGTAGGTACTGATCTGCTGTGCGGTACATCCATGAGTTAATCCAGTCTCCCTTGATTGCAAGAGCGCTGAGAGCCTATCAAGTTGGTGTGACGATATGCACCAACGAGCCGAAATCATTTCCATGGTTTCTGCTTGGTCAATCACTCAAGTAAAATATACAGAAACCTGTCTGTTTGATAACCTGAAACTTGGTTTGATTTATGCCTTTCAGCTCTCTCTTGTAAGTCTTGTTGAGAGTGACACGTGCCAATAACCACAAAATGGACTGCCCAAAGCTCCCCGCCAACTTGTTTAGCGGCCGACAAACGCTGGCCTGAGCTTCTGCGTGATGTGATGTATGCCACGTGAAGATAGCGGACGATAAGCAAAAATTGGCCGCTACCTAGTTTAGCCACATTGCATCGCTGTGCGTAGAAGTCACACTCAAACATCGAGCAACAGCCTAGTACCAGAGCTTCTTTTGCCAGCTACGTACCGTGAATTTCAGACTGGCCAACCGCCAACTTTGGGAACTGACCGTCTGCCTATCTTAACCCGTCCGTCAACCTCAACTTCGCTACGCTTGCTCTGTATCTGGTTCCACCTGCTTCACAACGCTGCTATTCACCGATCTTCGATATATCGGACGCACTTTTTACGAAACAACGAACGAACGAGCCTTATCGATGGGCAGAATCTCCCCTTGAACAACTCCACACACCGGGCGATCTTTTAGCTATCACGATACCCTTCGCTATCGCCTGGCGCACTCGGATGCCCACCTGCTGAACGAAACGACCTCGATACCCTCGGCGCGGCCTACGCCTGCCATCTCTTCGCTCCGATGTGGTGGCTATTCAGGGCGCTCTTCAGCTCCATCTTCCTGCTCAGCATAGTCCTCTCCATCCCCGTCGCCTTCGATGTTGGCGGCCGCGACAGTGGACTGGCTTACAGTCTAGCCCTCTTCTTATTCTACTTCACATACTCTAGCCTGGAGCTTCTGACGCCCGAAAAGTCACGCTCGCGGTTCTACCTCTCGGGTTTTCTACGACTATCGCAGTGGATCATCATCCCTGCCCTCCTCATCTGGGCGTTGGGTCAGTTTGCTGTGGACGCGGACAACTCAAACTGGGTTGAGCGGACAGTGGGTGGTCTGTTCCGCTCCAAGAGCACGAGTTGGAGGGAATGGACGTTTGGTAAGGACGGTCTGGTTGAGACCGTCACGCTGGGAGGATGGGATAATGTGCTACGGTATTCGGGGCCCGTGTTCCAGCTCTTGGAGGGCTTTTGTACCTTGTTGGTCATCCAGGCGGCAGGACAGCTCACCAGATGGCTCGTCAACCGTGGAAGAAGCGATACCTGGCTGGTAAGTTTTTATCGAGAGCTCGGGTTAAGCACGTGCTAACAGTTGCGCAGATTGTTCTTCTTGTTCTCTCCAGCTCCATTATGGCAAGCGCCGTCTACTTCCTCTGGAGGGTAGCACAGTTCCCTCAAATTGGCAACCTTGATGCCACACTGATTGGCATCGCAATGACAACTGCCGTGTTTCTGTGCGCGTTTGGCATCGGCAGTGGTCGCGGCAATCCTATTGAGTCGTCGCTCCTGTTTGCCTACATCGTCCTCTGTATCTACCAGATCTTTACCGACTACCTACCCTCGGGGAACGCAGACCAAACACAAGGCCAGGATGGCTCCGAGTCTGACATTCCTCCCCTACCACCCGTCATAATGGCATCTTACTCGACATTCCTCCACATGCTAGGCTCGCTGCCCTACGCTGTTCACTCATCACTGGCCCTGCTATATGCGGCCTTCCAGACTATCACGCCTTCAGTCATCATCTCCCTAACCTACCGCTCATTAGTATTTTACTGCGCAACCCGCATCATCCCATCAATCCGTGAATCGGGTGCGCGAGCCATGATGCAAGAGCCGGATTGGGAAGATTCTGAGACTGCCAGCAGGTTCTTGGGATTCCTCAGTTGGTTCTCGCCATCAATTTTAATAGCTGTCTACACCAGTCTACTCCTGCAACATTTCTCAACTAGCGACGGCCCCGACGGCTGGACGCTGAGAGGTGGTGATGTTGAAGGCAGTAACTGGCAGTGGGCGAACATTGGACTTACCATGGTCTTGTATGGTGTCGAGCTCTACTTGAGTTCCGACGAGCACGACCACTGGAAGGTAGATTAAGAGTAACAGGCTCAAAGCAATCAAAAACCTCTGAGCTTGACTCAGTACTACGCAACAGACAAATACGAACGACAGTTTTGCAGTCCGATAGTCGTAGAAGGGGCTTAGACGAGGGAGGACATGGAAGATTTCTTTTTTTTTTTCGGAACAGCACACATTTTCGCAGGCAGCATTAGGAACTGGACTGGACTGGAATGGGATGGGTATTGGGCAAAGGGACAGGCATGATACCGAACATGGCGTTGGAAGGTCTGGGCAGTCTTTTCTTGTTTTCTGCTTGTTAGCAGCATGGCGATGTTGATGATGTTGGTTTTATTTACCCCTTTGTTTATATGTTAGTTTGCGTGCAACGATAGCAATAGCGAATTAATAATTCTTTTGAACCGTTACGAGAAATACAGTCCATCGTCATATGTGTATACAGAAAAAAATTGGGGGTTTTTTTTATACAAATGTCTGCAAATATCGTGCGAACTTTTCCCAAATATTGAAGATTTGATCATAAATCTTAATATCAGACTCTAAAGTAGGAGTGGACAACACACGATGTCCCTACACATTTTCTCTCGACTGGCCGCACAACACAAGCATTCCCAGAAGCTAGAACTTGCAACCAGTGGACGAGAACTAATACTAAATTTTTATGTCACTTCAAAAGATTCGCAACGCACTATCGAGCCCTGCATCGCAATGTGATGTAATGGCAGATATGAGACCGACACCGGATCCCGCTACCCTGGACCCACAGATCGATGCTGAACAAGATTCCCATGTAACATCGATATTGCCTCGGCCTTTCAAGAGCAACCTACCATCTCTGACTACCCATACCGAATAGCATATCTCACCATGGCCGATAAATATGCAACAAAGGGCCTACCGCCCCCTCCTGAAATCTCAGTGAAGACCATTCCCATGGCGGGTTTGCTCGTCGATGTCTACGGCCTCGATGAGCTCCCTCCCAATGTCCCGGTATCATGTCTATGGCTCCTTCACCCACGAACTAGAACTAGAGCAAGAATGCATGACATCGCCAGACGAACCATCGCAGCGTGGAGTGCACGCGCTGGAAATAACCCCAAGCGAGGCCTCATCGCCCTGTGCTTTGACATGCCCAACCATGGAACAAGACTCGTTAGCGAGTCAGCGAACCTAGCTTGGGACAAGGGAAATGCGACACATGCGATTGACATGTTTGGAATGGTAAAGGGCGGCGTGGCAGATATGAGTGGTCTTATGGACCTTGTTGCTGGGTACCTCGGCCGCGAAGTTGACGCCCATGTGTGTCTGGGCTGGAGTCTGGGCGGACATAGCGCGTGGCAGGCTTTATTTGGGGAAAAGAGGATTGATGCGGCTGTGGTGATTATCGGATGTCCTGATTTTGCGAGTAAGTTGAACTGAGAATAACTTGGTGAGATATTTAAGCTGACAGTGGGATGGTAGGTCTAATGAGTGATCGTGCCGCGCAAGCAAATCTTGACTGCGGCGCCGACTTTGTTGGAAGCAAGTGTTTCCCTAAGGATCTCATCAAGACTTGCTGCAACCATGATCCCAAATCGTTGCTTTTTGGTACTTCGCCTATCCCGTCTTCAGCTCTGCCTGCTGCTGAGCAGATCCGTCTGAGGGCTATCCTGGATGCACGCGTGCGAGGCAAGAAGTTGCTTCTCTGCTCAGGAGGAGATGACGCGTTAGTGCCATACGCAAACAGCAAGTCCTTTGTGGCACTGCTGAAGGAGGCTGTGGGTGAAGGCGGTTGGTATCGTGATGGCGGCGTGGAACTGGATGATAGAGTATACGAAGGTATTGGACATAGCT
Source organism: Fusarium stilboides (assembly GCA_014822085.1). Lineage (NCBI taxonomy): Eukaryota > Fungi > Ascomycota > Sordariomycetes > Hypocreales > Nectriaceae > Fusarium > Fusarium stilboides. The sequence goes on along the minus strand of JAASAY010000384.1, from coordinate 7,864 downwards.
TCAGTGCTGATATGGTGGAGGATGCTGTGAAGTTTTTGGTTAATGCCGTGGAAAAGGGGCCAAGAGGGAAAGGCCAAGTAAGGGATGGAGAAAGAAGCGTTCTATAGATCTATAGATACTCTATAAGCGGGTAAATCTAGACAAAACATAGATCACCAAGGTCTCGCTGCCTCCTCATCTATGACTTCACTTCCGTCCTCAATCTTGACAACCACACCGCCATAATCGCAATCCTCTCCTGGAAACACACCTTGCCTCGCTGCCCATGGATTTCTCTTCGCCCTTTTCCCAGCCAGACTCTCTCCTCGTCCATGAGGATCATCCTTCCACTCGCCCAACGCCAGTCCAACGCCCTTCATCGCATCCTGCTTATCGTGGTCTTTAGACACAGCTGACATACCGGGCGGATCTATGCCGATGAATGTGACACGATCAAGGGGGAAGCCAATAGCTGCGCAGTGACCGTCGACGAGTCGCTCTTTTTTGAAGCCGTGGCTCACAATGGTGGTGTGAGTCGGCCACGCTTCGAAACGAGCGTAGAACAGAGTCAGGGAGAAGAGAACGTTGTGGTATGAGTCAAGAGCGCGATCTTCCAAGAGGATCCTATCGTTATGATCTCCATCTTGTAATAGTCCCCAGTAACCGTTCTCAGATGCGATGCTCTTGTAGCCCGCTGCTTCAGAAATTTTAATCTCTTTGCGTGTTGGGCCACTAAAAACTCAGGTTCAGTACAGAAACGTAAGTATTGGATAGTATACTCACCCCGAGAACACCAGCACTGAGTTAGAAGGGTCATTAGCAAATGCTTCTACACCGGCTTTGATATGCTGGACAAAAGTCGGAGTTTCGCCGCGCTGAAAGTCAGCAATGAGCCACTCATTCTCATCTTGGCCATGTGTCGGACCGCCAAGCCAGACGCCGTGGCAGCAGACAATGATGAGGTGTGTGGGCGGCATAGCGGTGGGATGAATGATGAGGGGATTCAGACGTTAAGAGGCTCGAGTCAAGTTGAGGGTCTGATCATGTGATACAGGCCTTGATTTGATGTTTGGTATGTAAGCAAGCTGAATATCACGAAGTGGAAGAAATCGTTATGAGTCGCGATTAAGTATCGATTCTTCATATAAATCGTCAAAGTGGGCAGATTGCGATGCTCCTATTAACAAAGAAGAGCTTCATGCTAGATCGGGATGGACTATGCCCCTCTATCATCGTAGTGTACAAATGGGTCCTGTCATCAATCTCCAAATCATATACACCCAATCAATGCATCCGTCGCTTTATAGTACAGTCAAGTTTCAGATATTCAAACATTCCATCCATCAAATGGGCTCCCGCTTCCTTTCATGAGTCTCCAGAATCTCTCCGACCAGAAGCTAGCCTCGAGAAGGGGTCACTGCTCTTCTTGTGCGCCTGCCTCTTCTTCGTCTGCTGTGACCGTGTCTGCTCAGCGATGGCTGCCTCCTCCTGGAACGTTTTATCCTTCCATGTCACGCTGGGCTTTCGCTCAGCCTTTTCAGGCTCGTCAGGCTTTGAACCCTCTGTCGCAAGAAAAGGAGACTTGGTGGGTGCTTTGGGCTTCTTCGCGTACCCAAAGATCTGGCGGTGGCTCATGTACTTCATGTGTGGTACCGCGGGATGCCCTCTGATTTTTAGCATGGCGGCATCATACTTCTTTCTGTGCTTCGCAGCCTGTGTTTCTAAATCCTCCAGACGAGCAGCAATATTTTTCACGGGCTTCCATGTTCCCTCCTCCCCATTTGCTGTCTCTTGCTTTTTCATATCGTTTTTAACAGCTTTGATGGTATTCCGGTACCCCTCCTCCTGTTTCTTGTGGAATGCAGCCTTCTTCTGCAGTTCCCTTGTCTTTAGAGACACCTTCAGCGGCTTGGGAGCGCCGCCGTTGGGTACGTCGGCGAACACTTTACTTCGATGGGGTGACAGGTGAAGGTGTCGTCTCGCCTGCTTGAACTCCCGGGTCTCTTCCTTTGTTAGATTTCTCTCTCGAGCGATCTTAGTATATCGGTATAGTTGGGCCCTACCGGGTCTTCTCGTGCCTGGCTCCCTTGCCCGACGAACGCCTTCAAGAACGAATAGTTGTCGAATGAGGTAGAGACTTCCTGTCACAACCACAGGCCCATCCTGGCCAGCCTTGTTGCACGCCCATGGGAGAGCACTGGCGATATCGGGTTGTCCATCGTAAATTTGTTCGGGGGTCTTGACGATCTTCTTGGCGCAGTCCGTACCGTAGTTGGCGGGTGCTGGCTGAGGGTCGTTGGGGCCTTGTGTAAATTCGACAAAAGCAAAGTTGTCGTGGGGTTTGACAACCTTTTCAATAATTTGGGAGAAGGGTTTGTGCTTACTCGAGGACATACCCATAACCCAAGTCACCGGCTGATTTGGTTTCCGTAGGTGCTTGTTAACGTGGCTGACTAGTCCTTCGATTCCCAGCATATTGTGAGCGCCATCTACCAGAATATCCCGTGGTTCAAGTCCAGTAGCAGTTGAAGTGACCTGAACTGTTTCCATCCGACCAGGCAAGAATGGCTCTGTCTCCAAGAGCTTGTCCAGGTTGATCTCCAATAAGGGAAACAGGTGACGGAAGGCCATAGCTGCACAAACAAGGTTCTGGATTTGATAACTTTCAAGCTTCCATCTTGTATTGTCGAGAGTCAAGAGCAAAGGCTCACCCTTCCATGTGAGGATGACGTCTGTGCCTACTTCTCGGGCATGCTCTCGAAGAACACGAACGACGGAGGGGGGATTAGTGTGGTCGACAATACAAGGAACGTTCTTCCGCATGATTCCAGCCTTGACCTTTGCAATATTTTCGATAGTGTTACCGAGATACTCTTGGTGGTCGAGGCCAATTTTGGAAATGACAGTAACAGCCTTCTCTTTCATGGCATTGGTTGCATCGGTGGCGCCACCCATACCGGTTTCGACAATGCCATAGGGAACGTGCATTTTGTTGAAGACTCGAAATGCTGTTGCTGTCTCGGCTTCGAATGGTGATAGCCCTCGTGGTTCCTCTCCGTGCTGGTATTTCCAGCCAGCGGCAATTCGATTCCACTTCTCCTCAACGTGCTGCATCTCCATCTCATACATGCGTGGGTTCACATAAAGACCATTTATGGTAACTCCATTGTGCCTTTCTGGAAAGGCAGGCGATGTGAAGCTTCCATAACCGAGGCCAGCGAGCTTAAACAGCCCAGCGAGAAAGGCACATATTGAACCTTTGCCATTGGTACCAGCGACGTGAACTCCCTTCCACTCCTGGGTTTCCGGAATGACACGATTAATTCGATCCAGACCTAACCGGATGTCTCTATAGCCAGGTTTTCTCTTGCCGGCCAGGACACGGGAAATGCGATTAAGTGCGAATTGGATTTCCTGAGAGGAAGACATAATGAGACTTGGGGTGAGACGTCATCTCACCGAGCCCGGCGCTTCTGTGATAAAGTGCCGTATAAGGCTCCTTAGATGCTGATTGAGACAGTCCCAGGGTGAATTGGCGTGTTTGGGATGCCTAGAAGTTGAGAATCGTCATGGACGTCAAGACATGAGCAGTCTATCACGGGCCATTAATTTTCACTCGGAGGCGATTGGAGTTGAAAAGAGTGGGGTCTTGGAGCTTAGCCACATATCAAACCCGATAAAGTGGTCTGATGTGGCTGTGCGGTTCAGTGTTCTGGAAGCGGATGATCAGCGATACTCTCTGTTAGTGACAATGAGTTGCTACTACACGTTCATTAACACTCTTTATCATAAGCTCGAAAGACACGAGACACGCTGGGCTAACGCGCACGCGAACAGGACGCCCTCAGAGCCTCACAGATGTCTTCTTTGTCCTGATTCGTTCTTCCATTTTTATCGCTGTCTTCCCGCATCTCGAACCCCCCGCAACCCCTTCGCTGACTCCGTTCCTTCATCCTCTCCACTGGTTAATTACCCGCTTCATCGCTTCACGCTTCCGTCTGGATCGATCCATTATCTAGGCAGCATTGTCATCAACACCATCGCCTATTCATCCATGACAACAGTTTTTGTACTTTTTGTATTTTTGCCTTAGACTCTTCTTTCATTGTTTAAACATTTCAATCGTTCTCGTCATTCGCTTTAAGCATAAACCGCCGGTTTCCTGCAACCATGGGCCTCCCGTAAGCGCATCCTTGTTTTTTTTTCTACCCCGTTCGCTACAGTACCTTTCGTTGCCGTCGCGCCAACGTAGTGATGCCCCGGTCGATCGATGTTGTCGCTGTCGCTGTCGCTATCGCCTCACTACATTAACGCAACGGCTTGCTGCCTCAGCCGCGAATGCGCATAGCCGTTACTTGATGCGCGCGCTTGGTGCTTTGCATATTCGTCGCAGTAGTGACGACCTCGTCCTGTCAAAATTGTGTACTTACTGACCTCGCCTTGCAGCTTGTTCATTGCCCCCGTCGAGTCAGATCTCCCACCCAAAGCTGCCGATAAGACCGGTGCGACATCACCACCCCGCTCGAGTATCCGTCGTAATGCGCGCTCCGATCATCGTGCTGGAAGTCGCGCTGCGCACCGCCGCCTCTTTACCCTCCGCGACCGGTTGGCCGATGGTTCGCTTCAACAGTCTAGCAATTTGACCAGTAGAGATGGTCGCTCCCTGCCGTGGGCTGAAGCTGGTTTCCCGCCCGATGCCGAAACAATCAGAGGTCCTGATGGCCTGCGTCGACCGAGACCGTTTCGCGATGTCCTGAGAGAGATGACTAGATCCGACGATCGTAGAAGAGATCAGCTCGAGGAGCAAATCAACTCGCTATTTAGGGACGGCGGCAGCTCGCGGGAAAGAGATACATCAAACTCCCTTCCTGAAGATGAATTGGATTTTGGATGGTGGGCGATTGAAGCTCGCCCACGACCTACCCACGCTGCATATGTAAGTATATCGCTTCGCGAAGTTTAATACATATGCGTTTGGCTGGGCTTCTCTGCTAACATGTTTACCAGGATGGACCAGTATCCCCTCGACTGGGCCCTGAAGAAGATGAAGCTCGATTGCGAAGGCCTTCTTCCTTTATACAGCGGTACTCAGTTCCTCCTCGCCCTTCAGCGCCAGACGAAGCAGGAATTACAGGAACAAGCGTACGCCGACACCAGTACCGTCGGATTCGCACTCCATTTGATAGTAGGCCAGCAGTCCCCAGTGGACGCACACGATACTCGGCATTGCAACGTAGTCGGGGTGTCGACGGGCTAGGTGACCGTGACAGGAGCCTCAGCCCAGAGGTGTGGGACACTCTTTTGTCTACACTCACCCCTGACCCTCAACCGCCCAGTGCAGGGTCATCTTTTGCCTCAAATGTTGCTTCTCAGAGCGCTGGCGCCACTTCAAGCACTTCCTTCACTGCCCCTGACCCAGCTCCGGAGACAGCAGCTGATCAGGCTTGTGAGTCGGGCTGTGAGGGCTCTGATACAGAAGGACCCGATTACTCGAATTCTATTCTGGAGCGTATTCGGCGACGACGAGAGGAGAATGATGTACGACGTGTTCGCGTACGGGTGCCTGATGTTGGTCTTGACGGCCTGTTAGACGGAGGTGCTAGTCGAGATAGTGGGGCAGTTAGTTCCGAACGTTCAAGTTTGAGACAACGCAGGTCTCCAGATGGTCCAGCGATTACTGGTAACGCAAACACGGAGCTCGATAGGTCAACTCAAAATCCTTATCTTCGGTCACGTTCGGCGTGGGTTGGACACTTATCCGTGGGTAACTCGGATGACGAACAAGGATCCGAACGAAGAAGACCAAACCGAGAAAGCTCAGCGACGTCGGGGAGCAACACACATGTTGGAGAGGAAGACTGGATGGGAATGCAGCGTATTGTGCGGAGCCTGGCGCGACGTGAAGATATCCCTGATGAATGGTGGGCTGAGGCTGGCCTCAGCCGAACACTACCAGGAGATGGAACAGAATGAAGCGGACCGACACGGCCATTTTGCCTTCGATTCAAAGCGAGTTTATCAAGAGGAAAGATTAATTGGTTACGATACGGTTCAGAAGGCGTTTTAAAGGAAAACATGGTTAGGATCCGGAATGGTTCTTTGTATCATAATTGTATGGTTGATTACACTAAGCTTGATAAAGCGCAAGCGGAAGATTATAATGGAAGTTGAAGTACAACAAGATCATATTTTTGCATCGTTACCTCAATTCTATAAACTGATGACTGCCGAGATTCTTTTGAGGGGAATTGGAGGGGTTTGTATAGCGCTCAGACACACACACCACATGTAAGCCCTGGCAGATCCATCTTGATGTGGCTTAAGAGACCATGTCTTCGGGACGGCTGGGTGCTTCTGGCTGCGATACCTACAGATATAAGTAAAGAATACGACGTCATAAGGTATCAAGATGGATGATCTGATGTTCTTTTCACTGTTCAACGTTCCGTGTTGGCTGATAGGCTGGGCTAGTCAGCCCATGGAAGCACGCTCCTTTGGCTGGCATAAGTCTAAGGAGCCTATCGGGGTATCAAGTTAAGAGTGAGGTTTTCATGAGCCATAGGCCCATAGCACAGGAAATAATGCACTGGTATGTAGACTAGACTTGTAATATAAATCTGGAAGCTGAGATGTCATGGTTGGTATACACTGATTGGTTGAGCTCTCTTCTTGACCACTGGTAGATAATGCTGATCAAAGGAATCAATTAATCAATGCGAATATACTCTGCTGTCATTGCCTGGACTAGAAGCAGAAGTGAAAGGCACCGCATTGATGAATTCCACAACCTCTATTGTTGATGGAGGGCGCGAGACATCGTCATGCCAGCGTCACGTAATGCTGAGCCAAGCGGGAGGCGCTTTGATCCAGATGAAATGCAATCTCAGTTTACGGTGCTGCCTCTGCTTACAACGAAAACAAGAAAAAGAAAGCCTCCGTGCACGATATCGATCGACAGTGAGATACGATATCTTTGCCCCCCTTGTTTGCACGCAGCAAGTCAAGGACTGGACAATTGATCGGAAGATTGGCAGGCAGACCTGGTTCTGGTGTACAGCCGGGATGAGACGCATTAGTGGCCCCGAGGCTAGATCGGCGTCGTAACTTGAGAGCAGGGGAGTTCGATTGGGTTATTGTTGGTTGTTCGCTTACAGTCGAAAGTGATCCTTGACATAACTAGTAGTTGAGGCGTCGGAGGAGCTGGCTGAAAGAGAATAACCCGGATGTCTAGAGACTTTGTGTGACGGGCATTCCTCAGCAGATGAGCAGTACCTTGGACATACAGCTCATTTGAACGTTGGCTACTTGCCTTAGTCGGCGGTGAGGCGCGTCAATGAGGTGTCGTAAGCCCATTGTTGGAATTCTGGGGATAATGGACTTTAATTATGACTCGGTTGAAGATGCTCTATGTTTATGAATTCCAAGACATCCTCGAGTATGTACAGTACTTTGCCCAATGAAATAAGCGGAGAACATGCTGTTGACTTACAAGGAAATACCGGTGTTGAAACTCAAGTCGCGTGTATGTGTGTCTGAATGCATCCACCGGGCTGCCTTACATGGCATGAGCATGAACCTGTTTCAAAGGGGAGCCGGGCCTTGGATATTGAGAATTTCAAAACAAGACACTTGCCTACTCGAGAATACCAAGCTTCAAAGTCGACATTGACATCATTGTCGAGGCCTGCATTGTCTCTCTTTTCTTAGTTCAGCTTGGATTGCTTTGTTGTTGAAGTTCCACTGGTCTGTGAGCAAGTTCAGCTCGGGGCTAGTGGGGAGCAGCCCTGCAAGCAGCGTTAAGCTTCGGGATGTACATTCACGGCAGCGGTCGCAGGGCGTTGAGGAGCGCTGGACTTGCAGCGGCACGGGCCCCCCGTGGACCCCG
>JAASAY010000383.1:0-54684 GCA_014822085.1 Fusarium stilboides | reverse complement strand
ACCCTCCTCCACCTCATTCCCTACCTGGTCCGTCTGGCCTTTTTCTCTCCCTCCCTGGCGCCTCTTTGCTCATTTAGGCCTTATTACCTTGCATTATTTTATTTCCTACCTACTGGACTGGTCCCTCCTGTACCTGACCTACTTATAGCTAATCGCTTTTGTCGGCCTGAGGCTCACCGCACACCCCCCCTGTGTTTCTTTGTCCCTGATCTTTGGACGTGAATGTGGACGACATCGCAATTCATCCCTCTCTCTCCCTCTTTTGATTCCTCGTTTCCCTCCACATTCGTGCCGTCCTCTCACCGACGCCGACTCTTGTCTCTTTTTCTTCTCCTCTCTACTCACTCACTGTCGGAGACTCTCGTTATTCCTTGGCAGATGCAGTGTCGTCTCTCTTCCTTCTCTTGAGACAATACTTTCCGGCTTCATCGACGCTCGTTCCGGCCATATTGCTTTATTAATATTTTGATCTGCTCACCTTCCCCTGGATTACCATCCTAAGCTACGCACTCTCGTGCCTTACGTTTCTCATTCGACATTTCGATACTCTCGCTCTTGCTACCGCTTACCATTATTTTGCATCTTCAGCCTCGACAAACTCTTCAGTTTCGACTCGGCCGAAGTCATTCAAATTCGATCCCGATATATACTAAACGGTTGCTTCTTGGAACGACCTTTTTTTATTTATATTTCAACGAGCTGTTTCGTCTTATTCACCTTTGGATACGTCGATAAGCTTCATAATACTCGATTTGATCAGCCTTGTTCTGCATAACTAGTTGCTTTAGCATTGCTCTCCGGCCCCTTTTTATTTTCTAGATTTGATCTCGAGATCTCTGACGGTTCAACTCCCCTGAAAGACAACATCTGCTGTGCAGCAAGAGAACTCGAGACTCGGACCGTCTGAAGTTACTCAGTCGGACCATCTTCCCAACTTCGCAGCTCTCTCCGTGCCTAACTCGGGCACGTTCAATTCTTCAAAACGGCTGTACTGTCGCACGTCGGGCGGGACTCGCTCGTCCCCCCTCATCTGCTCGGTATGCAAGACCTCAACGGACCTGTTGGCCAGGGCGCCCCTAATGGCCCTGCCAACCGCTTTGGACATGCCTCCAAGCCTTCCAACAGCGATACTGGCTTCTCCCATGGTGCCTTCAACTCCAATATCTCGGGCTTCGCCGATCGACACCCTCGACGAGGCAACATCCCCTCGATCAACACCCAGCCTCAGCCCATGGCCCAGCAGGTTTCCAACAATGGAGCGGACATGGCGACCCCTGGCACCGCATTTGACATGCAATTCACTCCCCTTCTGCCCTCTCAGTTGCTGCTCGGCAGCCCTTTCCAGCCCGGCACGCCAGCTGCCTTCGCCAGTCCTCAATTCCAGAGCCTCCCCGGATTCCAGCAACACCAGCAGGTAAACAACCAGCAGCAGAATGGTATCGCTAGCCCTGTTCAACAGAGCATCTCACCTCAGTCGTACCAAGGAATAGTCTCTCCTTCTACCTATGGTGCTCCTCAGTTCTATCCGCCCCAGTCTCCCACGGGTGGCTTCGGCATGCAGGCACCTCTGCCTCCCACCTCGCCTGTCTCAATGGGATCGGGTATGGTTACAGGAACTAGCCGAACAGTCTACCTGGGTAACATTCCTCCTGACACCGTTGCTGAGGAGATTCTTGGTCATGTTCGAAGTGGTCAGATCGAGTCAGTTCGTCTGCTGCCCGACAAGAACTGTGCTTTCATCTCGTTCCTCGACGCTAGCTCCGCCACTCACTTCCACTCTGATGCCATCTTGAAAAAGCTCTGCATCAAGGGCCAGGATATTAAGATTGGTTGGGGTAAGCCTTCTCAGGTTCCTACCTCCGTTGCCCTGGCTGTTCAGCAGTCTGGAGCGTCACGAAATGTCTACCTAGGTAACTTGCCTGAGGAAGTCTCTGATGAGGAACTGCGCGAGGACTTGGGTAAGTTCGGTGCTATTGATACCATCAAGATTGTTCGTGAGAAGAACATTGCGTTTGTGCACTACCTCTCGATTGCCAACGCTATCAAGGCTGTATCTCAGCTTCCTCAAGAGCCCAAGTGGCAGGCTCCTCGCCGCGTGTACTATGGCAAGGACCGCTGCGCTTATGTTTCTAAGACGCAGCAGCAAAATGCGGCTCAATACTTGGGTATCGCTCCTGGCTATGCCCACATGCTGACAGGTGCCGACCGCGACTTGATCTCGAACGCTCTCGCCCAGCAGTCTGTTGCCGCCGCCGCCGTCGCTACGACCGCTGGTGGTATCAACAACCTTGGTAACCGAACTATCTACCTTGGCAACATCCACCCCGAGACGACGATTGAGGAGATTTGCAATGTTGTTCGAGGCGGACTTCTCCACCACATCCGTTACATTCCCGACAAGCACATCTGCTTTGTGACTTTCATCGATCCTACCGCTGCCGCTTCATTCTACGCCCTCAGCAACATTCAGGGTCTCATGATTCATAACCGACGCCTCAAGATCGGCTGGGGAAAGCACTCTGGAGCTCTTCCTCCTGCTATTGCCCTGGCTGTAAGTGGAGGTGCTTCCCGAAATGTTTACATCGGCAACCTTGACGAGACTTGGACCGAGGAGCGACTACGACAGGACTTTTCCGAGTATGGTGAAATTGAGCTTGTCAACACTCTGCGCGAGAAGAGCTGTGCCTTTGTCAACTTTACCAACATCGCCAATGCCATCAAGGCTATTGAGGCCATCCGAGGCAGGGAAGACTACAGGAAGTTCAAGGTCAACTTTGGCAAGGATCGCTGCGGCAACCCCCCTCGCCAGATGCAACAGTCCCAGTCTCCTCGTGGAGATGGTGTCTCCTCCCCCCCGCCTAACGGATCCCAGAACAGCGGTTCTCCCACCAACGGCAACACTCCTCAGCAATCAGCCGCTCTTTTCAATGCCAACAGCAACCCCCTGACGATGTACCTGAACCAGGTGTCTCACCAAGCTCAGCAGCAACAACACCACCAGCAACAACAGATTGCTGCTCAGCAGAATGCCTTGTTCGGTACGGCACAGCCCTCTCCCAGCGATCTCGACCTCGGAATTTCTCAGCAAGTCCCGGTTTCAGGCCACGGTCAGTCAGCCAGTATATCTAATGGATATCCGGCCAACAGTGGAGCGCCCGGTGCTACGACCATTGGTGGCTTGCTAGCCCCCGGCCGTGGTCAGCACAACAGGGCTGTCAGTCTTCCTGTGCTTGCTCCTGGTTTCGAGAATGGCGGCAACGGCTCTAACGGTATTCCCGGGGTTGAGAATGAGCGACGAGGCCATCACTACCAAGCCAGCTATGGTGGCATGGGATCTGGTTTCGGTCTCGCCATCCAGGGAGGCTTGAACGGATGGGTTGAGGAGGAAGTTGCCAACTAATGACGCTTGTGCATCTTTACACTTTCACTCTCATCACAAGCGAGATTGAACGAAAAAAACTTGCTTAAACGTTGTAATCGACGCCACATGTTGCGTCCTGTCCTTTATGCTTGGGCTTTACACACCTTCATTCTTTGATTTCCCTTTTTCTTGATAATTTACCTCTTCGGTGTATTTTTTTGCTTTGAAAGTTGAACTTGGTCCTGATGCTGCTCTCACTAGAGGGGGAGAGCGTTAGGAAGAGACGGGATTTGTGATTAATACGCCCCTCATAGAAAAGGGGGCGCTCATGGTTGAGACGAGACGCTGTTTGAATTGGAGAGGATTCAGCATGGGATGGATGAGAGGATATATCACCTGCGTTTATGTCTATTACGGAGTCTTAGGTCAGGTTAGGCACTACAGTCTTGAACGCAGATCATATGATCACTTTAAATCATGTTCCCAATGATCAGTGTGATATGTTGAACTTCTCTCTTGCGGGGCCAAGTCCCTTGTGTCTGGTGCTTGTATAGCCTCAACATGGTGTTGGTGCATCATGGTCAAAGCGAGACTGGAGTTCAAATTCAAAGCTCTTTCTTGACTACCGAGTTTCACTGCTAAATCGTGGACAAAATGTATTCAATATCTAATTCTGCGAGCACCTGAACTCCAATACTGAGGCTGGAATTAAAGATTACAGGATTCTGAGTCCTTGCTATGTACCTACCGTTCATTTTCATGTCTAGTATCCTGAAGGCTCGGGTTTGGACGGGAAAGCAGGCTCCTTGATATTGACACGGCACTGTTGCTTCCAGTTCGTGGGTGTGAACTTGTCCACGATCTCTTTGAAAGCTTCCTAATAAGGGGTGAGCAACGTACAAACTCAGATACAATCGTCTAGAGCGGAACAAATGTAGGGCTAGGTACTTACCAAAGTACAGAAGGACTCATCACCGTCGAGATGCTTGCCAGCGGGTTTGCATCCAGGAATGGACACCGGACGGTCATTGTAGCGCAGGCGGACGTAGTACCCCTTGAGCCGCTCCTTTTCATCCTCAGTCAGGTCAGGGGTCTTCTTGCGGCCAATACCCGGTGGCGGTGATCCAGCGAGGGAGGCTGCTTTGTTACCCAAGCCCAAAAAGGAGAGGAATCCGCTTGATTTGGGAGCTTCAGGAGGAGGCGTGGCGCCTGCATTAACATGGCGGAAGAGCTCAATGGCGACATGGCTTGTGAACGGTGGCCAGGCCTCTTCGTTGAAAGCTCCTAGACTGGCGAGAGTGGCAGCAAGAGTAGTATCGTGACAACCGCTCATTCCAAAGCGCACAGGTTGGGGTGTAGTAGCAGAACCCTTCTTGTTGATGGCCAGCTCGTACTCGCCGTCTGCCGTAGAATTCTCAGCACTACCGACCATGCGAGAAACGACGTCGCCGAGCAGACCGCCAATGCCCAGGGTACGGTACTCTTCGCTCTCATTGTAGCCAGCATACCACTCCTCCACGCCAATCTTTTCAATAATTCGCTTGACTTCTGGGTCATAGAACTCCTTAGGAAGTCGTGTAGCTGGGCCGTGAGCTTTTGTAGCGTTGATAGTGTCCATGATACCACTCAGACGCGGGCGAGAGTCTACAGCGACACGTGGGTTCTCTTCAGGCATCCAGCGGCCGAGGCGCTTGGTCAGATATGCCATCTCATCAGAGCCGTTCCATCGTTCGGCGCAGCGCTGAGCGAAGGCGCGCGCGAGAGCAGCGAAACGTCGACAATTGCCATCGTTAGGGAAGAGGGTTTCATCGGCGGGTGATCGGGTGAGGATTGTTGGAGGATGAAGACCAGCGGCGCGAGCGGAGGGAGGATAGAGGCCGTAGAAGGCTTGCTGGAGGGACTCGAGAGCACGAGGTATGGGCGTCGCTCGGAGGTAGATGGCAGTGGTATCGGTATCTACAGTGAGGTTCTCGGGGAGGAATTTGAGCTGGTCAACGTAGAGATGTCGCAGACGCTGACCCAGGATGTATGTAGTTTCTCGTCCGCGATCGGTCAACATGCCCATGTCGCAAATGGCATCGAGCTCGCCATTACGGCCAGTAGCTATGATGGGTGCGTCATCGACGCCAAACGTCTCGAGACGGCGCTTCCATTCAAGAGCAGTGAGGCCCGGATTGTCGGCAGGATCAGCATGAGACGTGGTGGCCGAGGGATCGAGGATGACGCTGCTTAGTCGACGAGCTACTGAGCAGTAGGGCCAGAACGGGGCTAAGCCGGCGGAATGGAAACGGGCGGTGATTGGAGTACGTTCTCCATGGCGGAGGAGGATCTGGACAAGCTGGAGACGCAGTTGAGGTGGGTATAAGCTGTTGATCTCAGCTTCTGAGTATGGAGGTCGAGGTTCAAGGGTCGACATGATGACAGCTTGAGGAACAATGGAATGCCAATTTGGCTACGGCGATGGGGAGCTGATGTTGGCACTGATGATTATATCAGGTTAATAATCAGTAGAAGCTGTGGGTCCATCTGGTCAACCAGAATTGGAGCCAAAGTCATGAGATGTCAATGGAACTTGATGATGCGAGGTGGTGCTCCGTAGAATCCGGGCCGTGTCGGCGCCGTTGACCGGGGCCGAGTGGGGCAGGTGAGGTGAGGTCGGTGGATGACGTTTGGGATTGATTGGAGGTGAAACGGCAGGCGGCCCAGCAAACAATCAAGATACGGTACCTATCTCTACCTAACATTAGGTAAGATATACAGAACAAATGAGGAACTTGATCCAACATATCTAGATGCTCTAATCATTATAATAACATATCCTAAAGTTTAATTAATATTCCTGATTATTTGTTAAACCAAACCATCTGAACGGCTACGGATGGCTGGTGAGTTTACAGTGACAGGTGAGATGCAGTTGGAGGCTGAGGCTGAATTGATGAGACCAGCTGATGAAGATCAACGCCAAGTCATTGGCGAAATCTCATTGTTATTCGCTATTATTGATGACATACTGTGCTGTTATGTATGGTGATGCAACGACTTACCCACTTAACAGCTGCAAGGGACCTAACTTTTTGGTAAAGCGTGAATTGATGAGTTTGTCACTCACTGCTGAATGATTGTGTCCAAGTTTTTGCCCACTCCTAATAGACATACGATTATAGACAGACAATTATATCTATCACATGCGAACATCTCATCTCGATGGAATCATTTCAGGGTCCAGAAGCTGGGGATCCATTATCACATGTGGCTTACCTTAGGTACCCTTACCTCTCTCTAGCTGCGTGCTGTGGTACCTAGCTTAGCCTCTTGGCTCCTTCCCGAATAAGAGATTCCACGCCAGGGTCGTTCCTGCCGAGACGGGAGCTGCAAGAGTTTGGGGATAACACCAAAAATACGGTCAAAATGCTTATCATCCTAACATGGAACAACCTCAACAACTACCTCCCATTCATTAATATACCTACTGTGACTGTGCACAATGGATCACCATCAGCTTCAATCTCAGCCCTTTGTTCGCCCTACATAGCCTTGTTGATCCATTTCCCCACAGACAGTTCTCGGACCGCCATTGGCCCCGAACCCCCGTTTTATTTTATTTCATACACCCATGACCTCATCAACCTAACCACGACCCAGGCTAATGCTTGGAGACGTGGTTTAGGTGTATTTCTTGGTGAAAAGGACATAATCTCTAACTTCTTTTACCAACACCACTTACCTTACCCAAGCAACGTTGCTCTCTTCATTCCAGAACCGACCGATACGAGAACGAAACGAACGGTATATACCTACCTAAACTGATAAACACCAACCACCGACCCTGGGTCCATCCACACCCGGACCTCCCGGATCAGCGCACACAGCCCAGTCGGACGGATTGAATCCTTTTCCTTTCTAGCTCCACCGTCTCCGTGTCCGTGATTTTGGGCCGAGGAACAGACAAGAACGGATTGCGGCCATGTCTGACAACTCTTCGCTTTATATTCCCTAAACAACCTTTTTCCTAGTGTCCCCCGCTCCTGTCCTATCAACTAGTTGCTTGTTCAACAATATCTTGTGGCAACTCCCGCTGTACACACACAAACTTCGGTTCTTTTTTGCAATCTGTTCGTTTAACATCTCGCTCATACTCGTCGACTCTGGTTGCACCAGATTGAAGTTGAAATTTCACTTCTGCTTGCTGATCGAGTTCGAACAAATGAATCATGGCGGCCAATCCATCAACTGAACCTTTACCTGATATTCCGGCTTTGGATATCCAAGACGATGATGATTCCATTATTTGCAATCAAGATGAGGCTGAGGCTATTTTGCAACCTGCTTTGAGTGAAGCTGCTAGACATTTAACCTCACAAAACACACCTGCCATCGAAAAGGCTTTGGCATTGGACAAGACCCGAGCTGGTTTATTCGACGTGCCCACGGATAGAGCTGGTGACACAAGTCCGGACCTCTCATCTTCGCCTGAGACAACACCCCAGGTATCCCAGGTACCACAGTTTGCTCCTCCGGCAAGATCTCCCGCAAACCCATCGACCAGTAGGCCGTCTCAACATGCTCCTCCTTCACCATGGCAAGCTCACAAAGCATCTGCGTCCAAAAGTTCCACAAGCAGACCGTCTGGAAGCATTCTGGGAAACGCCCTAGGTCCAGCTAGGAATCGATCGAAGTCGGCGGGACAAGAAGCATTGAGGAGACTACAGAAAGCGCTGCCCTCGCTGACTCCACCGACGCATCTGCTACCTTCGATGCCGAACTCGTTCTTCTCGAGTTCTCACGACAAATCCAATTCAAATGCCTCAAATGTTCCGAGTCACTCACCCCCGGCAACCCGTCGGCATTCACCTCAAATTGGTACGCCTACTTCGCCCGGCGTCTCCCAATCGAGGCCTCGCCCATCACCACATCAGGGTCGAGGGCTTGCTCCTGCTACTCGGGATCCTCGTGCGGCTGCCACTCCTGTACGACCCAAGGCCCTTCGACGGGTTACTTCTGATGATAGTCTCCTATATCACAGTCTGTCTCGCACTTCTTCTCTTGGCGATGATGAGCAGTTCCAGGATGTACGTGAAATGGTCAACATTCGGTTCATGGCCCTCAAGGACAGTCTTCCAGATGTCCCCAACTTCAAAATGCCCAGTCTTCCCAAGTTTTACAATCAGGCGCGAAAATCCACCCACTCCCTTGGCGCATCCTACTCTCCCGACATATCGCCAACCCCCGGCCATCTTGCTAAAGACCTCGAGGCGAGTTCGAAAGATGGGTCTGCGGTTCTTGATCGGGTCCTGGAGTCTCTGACTGGTGATTTGGTTATCATGGGTGGTTACCGTGGTTCCGTCTTACGATCTGCCGAGGCACCTCACCAACAGGTCTGGGCTCCTGTGAAACTCGGCCTCAACATGCGCAAAGTCAACCTCGAAGTCGGCTTGGATGATGAGGATGAGGAGAGAATGGAGGAGACTATCAAGCCTGATGGCATGTTGAAGCATATCGGTCCTGTCGACGTCTCCCGAAAATTCATCAAGAAGCTCCGCTCTTGCGAAAATGCTAGATCAGGCAAACTGCGGATTTGGGACTATGGTTACGACTGGCGACTGAGCCCCCACTTGTTGTCTCGCAAGCTACAAGAATATCTCCAAAGGTTACCCTCAAATCAACCGGGGACACCAGCTGGGTCTCGTGGAGCTCTTGTTATCTCTCACAGCTTGGGCGGTATCATTACACGCCATGCTGTCAACCAGCGGCCTGATCTCTTCTCGGGAGTACTGTACTGTGGCACACCGCAACGATGTGTCAACATCCTGAATCCTCTGCGCCATGGTGATGTCGTCCTCTTGAATGAGAAGCTTCTCACTGCAAGCGTCAATTTCAGCATGCGGACCTCATTTGTCTTTCTTCCAGAGGACGGGTTCTGTTTTGTAGATAAGAATACGGGAGAAGAGTATCCTATCGACTTTTACGACCCCCAGGAATGGATCAAGTGGCATCTGAGCCCGTGTATGGCACCGACCTTACCACCCTACAACCGCCCTCACTCGTCGTCCTTCTCCTCCTTTTTTCCAAACTCGTTACGGGCTCGCGCCGACAGCAAGAGTGAGAAGAAGCCCCCTTCGCCGACAACGGCTGCTCGAGATCACAACCCCCTCGAACCTCAGCTCAACGGAGGCGGCGCACATGTCGAGGAGCCTAAAATTTCAGACCCCCAGCGTAAACGTTACTTGGATTACCTCGCCCGGACTCTTACAGCGACTCGCAAGTTTCGCTCTGAGCTTACCCACTCGCCAGCTTACCAGGAAGCCAATGCGTACCCCCCTCACGCCGTGTTATATGGCAAGAGTATTCCCACAGTGTACGCAGCTCAGGTCACTGGCCGCGATGGCATATGTTGTTCTGACGCATACGACGATCTCCTTTTCCGGCCTGGGGATGGTGTCGTCCTAGCTAAAGAAGCGATGCTTCCGGAAGGCTACTCTATCGCTCGCGGTGGTCGGGTCTGCACCGAACGCGGCCATATCACCATGCTCGGCGATTTGCCGGCCATGGGACGGGCTCTCGAAGCACTCGTCAGGGGCCGCCGGAAGGGCATCGGCATGGGAATAGGCGGTGACGAGGCAAAGTAGGGCATCAAGAGACGGGTTCCGGCTGGGTCGAGGTAACACTGCGCGGTGCCATGCGGTCACTCCGCAACACGATACGGCACAGAAAGGAATTGCCGCCGCCACCGGATCTGAGTGTGTGAGGCACTGCAGATGAGGCTGGAGGGAGGTCAGCATTAGCACAAAGGGCGAAGCTATGGCGTCTGCATGGAACGAATGAATGAAATCACGAAGGAGAAAGGATAGCATAGATGATATACATGCATTGTTGGATTGGCGTCTGGTAACCTCATAGCTCTGTAGTATAGCTTTTGTACGAATATGATACATAAAAACATGTTGTAGACAGCCTAATCCGATGGCTTTTCTCTTTGAAGAATGGTTCCAGTGACGCCCCGAGTCTTGTGATTTACACCGCCAGTCCCTCTATGTGATACAAACCCTTTGTAATGCACCTTTTGTTGCCTGGTAAGCCCTAGTAACGATGAAAGTTCCTATCTATCTCCCAAAATGAAGACAATGTGGTATTGTGTTGCGCGGTTCTGTTTTACCCGCTTTCAAGTGAACTCTTCTCTCCCCATAAACATATGTAATAAATAAACGATGCTGGGTATAAGCGTAATTATAATCGCGATTCGCCTGAAAGCAAATGAGACGCTGGCATATAGAAGCTAGCATGCGAAAGAAAATGACTGGGTATCGATGACAGCCCAAAATGGCGTCGTTTGTAAGAAATTCATCCAGTCCCGTGTTAGTGTTGGTGTTGGTGTTGGGCGGAAGCGGCGCTTTGGGGGAGGGCGTCGTGGAGGCTCAGCGTTTATGCTTTCATAGTTGAAAGGAAGCCTAAGCCGTGTAACGCCCCCCGTGCTCTTCTTACAAAGAATGAGTCGTGTATGCTCGGGGTCTTTTTGAGGAGTGGCTGAAATAGTATGTGTTTGCTGACTTGTTCAAGACGAGTCAGCCTCTTCAAGCGGCGCCAACGCTTTGGAAGGCACTCAGAGGCAAAATCCTCCAGCAGGGCGGTGTCCAGTCAGGCGCTTGCTCGCACAAGGTCGCAAGAGCCGTTTGGATCTGGCGGGCCATGCGGACATAGACCATGGTAGGCTCTACGTAACAGGCTGAGTCGGGGGATTCCTCGGCGCGGGGGACAAAGATGATCTCCTCAAGACCAGGCATGCGAGCCTGGATGCGACGGAGGAGCTCGACGGTGAGACTGGCGGCGGTCATGGAGCGGTAGGTGGTGTCGACCCAAAATAGAGCGTCGTTGATAGCGAGGCGACGGACGATGGCGAGTTCTTCGGGATCGCACATTGACATGCATGTTTGGAATTGAGAGTCTGCGGCCATGTAGCCATCGCGAGGACCGAAATAGAGGATATCGCGATCAGGGTCAAAGAAAACTTGTCCGGGGCCGCGGGCAAAGCCAAATCCGAGACCATAATGCTTCAGAGCCTCACCACGCGACTCGGCGCATGCGTGGAGGTTGGCGGGTATAGTCGCTGATGAAGTACATCCGGACCATGAGAATGAGTCTGCGCAACCGGTCCATGAGGACCCGGCTTGTATCGAGACGAGACGTGTTTGTGGGATGTTGTAGTTCCAGATCTTTAGTCGCAATTCTGCTGGTAGTTTGCAAAAGTCATGCTACAGGGGGAATCAAAGTCAGAATGTGTCTTGGTGAAGTAGACCAGTAGGTTGACTTACAAACGTGTTGGACGCCGACGATGGCGGGGCATACATTGACTGGAAAGACATGTCCACGGAGGAAGTTATGATGATAGGTACTGAGATGGCGGAATATATAAACGTCGCGGAGATCAGAGGCAATCTGTAGTTTCAATGCGCTCGAGGATTGACAATCGTGGTGCAGCGAGTGTGTATTTGTAAGATGTAGTAGTAGACGACGGGCGGTGATGAAGCTTGAGTTCGTAAAGTGGGATGATAAGATCGTCTGTGGTTCAGTCAAAGTAACACAAAACAAAAAGACGCTCTGCTAAAAAGGTTAGAATAGAGACTCGAAAAAGTCAAAGTAAACAGTGAGGGGCAGGCAAAAGGATACTAATATAATCAAACAATGAGAGAGAGGGAAGATGAATGACGATGGAGGGACTCGGAAGGGAGTGTTGTTCAATCTCTCACCCCCATACCTTTCTTTATCCATACCCATCCTTACCCATACCCTTACCCATCCATACCCATACCCAAATCAATACCTACTGTACCCATGTCCATGTCCATGTCCATGTCCATGTCCATGTCTATACCCATGTCATGTCCATACCCATGACATACCCCCCGTATCCAAGCTCAAGCCCAGGTCCAAGTCAAGTCAAGTAGAATCGAATCAAGCCCAAAGTGCAGGACTCGCTCGGCATTCAACATTTCACCACTCATTGTCCCATCGGCAAAGGCTGAGGAACCCCATGGCCAATGGTTCCGTCTAAAAAAGAGACCCCAACCCCCCAGCCACGGAAACGATCAAGCCGAGCCCGATAATTCTAGAGACTAGGCGTGTGTGTAAGTTGCCGGGGGAAGAACCCAGTTGCGTCGAGGCTTGGAGGGAGACTTGACAGTCGTTGTCTGTCCCAAAAAAAGGGTTTTCTTCTTCGGTTTAGTTCAACCAGTCAGTCAAGCGCATTTGACAGCCCGGAAATCCCAAAAGCACACATATTCCCGGACCCCCGAAGCCCATGCATGCCCTCTCTCCCCCTCATCCATCTCAGCCTGAGAGGAGCAAAGAGTCCATGCTCGTTGCCAGCCGCAAGCCTAATACCACCCATGAGCAGGCACATCACGGACAGAACCGACTGCTCGGGTCCGGAGAGCCAGGGTGGGTTCGCCGGCGTACACTACAGGCACTGGTCACTGGTGTACGGAGACACAAGTCATCACCTAGTTAAGCCGCTCTGAGCCTAGAGACCATTGACCTTTCTGCATCAGGCTCTCCCAAATCTCAATTCTCCCTGTAGAAGTCAGTGGGGTTGCGGATTAGGACGCTGGCTCTCCCACCGTCGCGTGCTAACTATACCGCATCCAAGGCCGCCACAAAGATGTTGACTGCTGTCACTCCAATGTTATCCGCTCTGTGTGTATGCATTGCCCCGTTCCCGTGTCTCGCTTGAGCCGCCCATAGCGGGCCAAGAGAGAGGGAGGATTGAGCTGTCCGAATAAGCCTCGGCCACGGAGAGGACCAAAAACGTTGACGGCCGATCAAAGGACTCTCTCACTTACCTTCCGCAAGCGTTCATCCCTTTCAAGACGCTGTTTCTTCTTGCTTTGCTGAGGGAGCAAGGTGAGGAAACAGGTGTATAAATCTCGTCCAATCATCGTGTCTAATCAAGCCCGGAACACTTCCCACGAAGACATCCCACCAGGCCAGGGCTTGTCATTTCTTCTGTAGGGACATGGGTCATATCATGAGCCCTTGTCCTTCCTTTGCCTTTCAACGCCCACGCGCAGTTACGATTGGTCAGAACTTTTAGATGCCCTTGTTGATTCCTGCATAGCACAAATGGCCGTTGATCCGAGGCTTTAGAAGCCAAGCCAAAGTCAATAACACTGACGGTGCTCCCTTTAACCCAGATGAGAGCATAAGATATCATGTCTCAAATGATGATTTTCCGATCTGAAAGAGACATGTTTATTGTCTTCATCTCTTGTTTCCTCCTTCGATGACATTCACGCACCCCGAGGGGTACGTTGATCCACAAATAGCGCCTCTTTGTCTGTTCTCGCCCTCATCGCTTCCTCCGTGTGGGACATGTGAGTTGAGTGACGGTTGTAGTTTATATCCACATGCCGTTCATGGCTCCCGACGCAGGGGCCAAGCTGTAAGCAACAATGTATTTGTCAAGTCCTTGGGATTCAACATCCAGGTGACCATAGTAGCGCAGCGTAGCTGACTCTAGCCATGCCAACAGAGACTGCTAAGCAATCGCGGACAATCGCCTAGAAGAACTTTATTCGTTCACGGGTTGTTGAACTTCAGCTCTCTTGAACGCATCTGTTGTCAAGTGTCCCAATCTGGTCCCAATCGCAGGTCACGCTAAACGCTGCAGAACATAAAGATTGCATTAGGTTCGCTGACAGGACAGCAGGTAGCTGCCAATGCCACAGAGACTTGTTCTGTCGAAGTTCATTTCCTGTTGCGCAAGGCACAGTGCTCCCTCCCGGATGATCCCCATAATCGGCAACTCGTACATGTTCTCAGCTTGACATGGAACCAGCGACAACAGTCTGCGGCGGGCAACAAGGTGGGGCTTTTGAAGATACTGTAAGTTTCAATGTTACCGAACAAGGTTGATGGATGAATAGCTGCGTCAGATCTGCAATGAGCCTGTTGAGGTCTCTAATATC
This sequence comes from Fusarium stilboides, assembly GCA_014822085.1. NCBI lineage: Eukaryota > Fungi > Ascomycota > Sordariomycetes > Hypocreales > Nectriaceae > Fusarium > Fusarium stilboides. The sequence continues at coordinate 40,365 of JAASAY010000383.1, read as the reverse complement.
TGGAAGACAAGGGGTCGGAATATGTTGGTCGGTTATTTTCAGTCCGCCAATAAGGCCCTGACTTTGAACCAAATGTCAAGCTGCGACTCTCAAAGGTTGCGATTCCGGACTCCGTCGCCAACTACAAAATCCGAGATCTAGGTTTGTAAGATCCCTTGCTTGGCCATGTTAAAGTGCCATGGATGTTGTATTTTCGATTACTGAACGTTAGGGATCTTCTCTGACCCTTTCCCTGCTCGATCAATATGATTGACTCGTTTAAATCACGGCTTGCCAGGATGCTGACGGGATGCTTGTTGATTTGAGGGTTGCCCTTGTTGGTCCTGGCGTCCTAACCGTAACCGGCGAGGACGCTACTGTCGATCATCCGCGACGCCTCGCAGCCAGCGACGCCCTGTTGGTAGAAAAGCTCCAAGGGCTTGATCATCTTGGCACATGCCAACGTCAACCTTTGAATAAACATCACATCGGCCGTGCCCGTTCATCGCTTTTTCGGTGTAACCATCGTGAAACCGTCATTGTCATCTCTGCGCGTTCTAGAAGAGGGCACTCGTCTTTTCGCGTTGCCCGATTCTTGACAGATTGTTTGATCTTTTGTGCTGTGCCGCATCCCTGTGTATGAAGATAATTCTCAGGCCGCATCGATGTGCCCGGCAGTTCAAGCATGTCATGTAGGGACCGTACAGTAGAGTAAAGTAAAGTAAGGCATCATCGTGCAGACGCAGACCAGCCAGCCAGCCTCGATTGCGGAAGAGCATCAATTGGCAAAAGCAATCCGAACAAGCCTCATCTCGGGTGCGCGGCGTGCCGAACAGCGTAACGGTTTTAGGGACTGTTCTGTACTGTATCCCCTGCTCTACAGGCTGGAGCAGTATCCGCAGAGCTGAAAAGGACGTTACATCGAAGACTTTGATTCATCTTGTCTGTCGGAGGCATGCCAAGTCTAGCCCGAAGTTTTTCGGGGTCCACATCGGGATTGCTTGACTCAGGGTGTGGCGCTTCATGTGGCGTTCCTGGGAAATCAGGTGACTAGACATGTGACTATTTGGGATTGAAGTTGTCTTCAACATCCATTTCTCTGACGTCTTTAATGGACGGATCAACTTAACAACCACTGGCTGACCGTTTCTGTAACCTTTCCTAATGCTAGTTATCAACGTACATAACCGCTCACGCCAACGGTTTGACATGGACGAAAATAGATCTTGGCAACAACCATCTCGGGGAAGATTGGCCGCTTATGATTGGCCAATGCGTCTCTAAGCGCTCGAGGCAACACGCTCAACTCCTGTTGTTAAAACTTCAGCCAATCCGAGAACACCATTTCATGTCAATCTCTCACGCTGCGGGCTGCAGTCAACTGACCAGCGCGCCTATGCTGTAATTCTTGCATAGGCGCTTCGACCTTATCACCATGATCGCCTCGATATAATTGGTCTTTTGGCTGTTATTGTGATGGCGTTCGTCGCTTAAGCTTAATGAGATCTTATGAAGCGGCAACTCATCTTGTATATATCTGTGTTCAAGATCCCAATGAACTGGCGGCTCTTGTTGTTCTCAATCAACTCGTCCCTCTCCTCGCGTCTGTGTTTGGTTTTCTCTTTCATTTTCTTCAATTCCATTCCTTTCTCTCCAGCCGGTCTCTGGGTTCATTTTCTGTCTCGGGCTAGTTCCTTCGTGATTCCTCTATACCAGCGTGTCAATTTCTCTATTCACACTTCAGAATGGATCCAACCACCACAAACATGTCTATCGGCACCAAGACGGAGATCTCGGCGTCCAATTTCGAGACAGATGTCGAGTCGGTTCGAACTGAGCCCAGCTTTCGTCTATACCGCTTGATCGACAGCGCCAGACTGGGTTTAACAGTACTTGGGCTCGCAGCTGGCTTGACGATCCTTGGTGTCTCGGCAGATGCCATCGCTGTCTATAACGCTACATATGTCCCAGAAGATTGGTTCCTACAACTATGGCCCTCCAGCTTTGATATGCGTCCTACCGTGGCTCTGGTGGTTGGTAGTACCCTAGTAGTCGTAACCAGCCTTGTCTCATTGGTCGCCGGCAAGATTCCGACTGTAAGGAACCCGTCTCCTTTGTTTGCTTGCTTGTTTTTTAGTGCTTAAGCTAACGGTGATGATGGGAACAAGGCCCGCAGGAACGCTGGTGTCAAAGCCGCTGTCACATTCACGCCTCCACTTGTTGCTCTGATCGCTGCCATCATTGCCATGTCCTTCTTTTATTCGGTAAACGCGTCAACAACTACCGATTCCCTCCAGAGCTGGACATGTCGCTGGAAGGACGTGACCATGAATGTACAGCCCCATTTCGGCACCCTCTGCAAGCAAAGCCGGGCCGGTGTAGGGCTCTCTGTCATGCTAGTTCCCGTCGAGGCTATAATCCTGGGGTTGGCGGCGTATCAATTCGTCCTAGAGCGACGGTTCGATATGACGGTGCATGGGTCCGGACGTAAGGCGGGAAGTCCTTCCTTGTCTTGAGGAGTCCGGGATGCCTTATGATGGAATGAGAAGACGGTACCAAGGGCCCGGGCTCGGGTCGTCGTCAGCCCAGCTCAGCTCAGCTCAGCTTTGATGTTTGATCGTTGGTAACAAGTGCCATTAGCGATGGAATTCGGTGTGGGGTGCGATAATCAATCCAAGGGGGCCGAGACTGTAGTGTTGGATCACATTAAACATCCATTGACATGGATTTTTTAAGGATTGCGCTGAAGTTGGAGTTGGAGCTGCAGGAACAAGGGCCTAGGCTCGCTGTGATTTCGACTTGTCATATTTCTTGAATATTAATCAAACGTCTTTTCTTTTTCTCGCCGAGACAGAACCAACAGCTCGGCCACGCCTAGCGCTCATGACCAGTCTAGTCCAGTCCGCTCTGCTCTGCTCTGCTCCAAGGTTGACTCGACAATTGACTAAATTTCAAGGCATTCCGACAGTTTGGATGCCCCTGATGCCTCGCATTGTGACAGCTAACTTTGGCGTTCCAACTCGTCGGTGCTGTCAATAATGATACTATGTACGTGCAATGGTTTGCATAACGACGGGTCTTCTAGCCTCATTCTTCACCTGGAGAAACAATATGGCAGCTGACTTATCGTACAGTAGCAGTCATTGGGTACACAGTAAAACATACCATACTTGGGCAGCATACTCGCTAAAGCTTTCAGTCCTGTGTAGGGAGTGCAGTTCAGGGTAACTGGCTTGCCGAATGCTACGCTGCCATCATGATTTCCCTCGTACGGGGATATTGATCACCACTACCCGCGACTAGCATAAGACATCGTAGGATCCTAAGATCGAGAACGGTCGGGGCATTGCCTGTCACGAGATATCCTGGTCAGGTGCCGATACCTAACAACAGCGGTATCCCGGTGAGTAAGGCCGCAACGCATCTTCGCTTACTCTACAAGATGCCTGCGGTATCCATTTATACTGGAGTCTCTGTTCTCGATCGCGAGCGCGGTAGGTCGATGAAGCAAGGAGATTCACTCCCATCGAGAGCTTGCCTGATTCTAGAGCACGTTCGTGAAAATGTCATTAATTTCTCATTGCTGTAGCCCACAGCTTTGTGTGTGTTTGCGTGACACGCAAGTTTCACATATAGATGAAAGAGGAGAAAACACAAGGAAACATGCAGATGATGTAACACCATTTGCGGGTACAGAAAGCGCCTCAGTGATTCTTTGCTCCAACCTCGCTTTTCACTAACCTATAGGTAGTAATGGTTGAGAGACCATCAGCATGTCCACCTGCAGTGAGCCTTTGCTGCATCTTTGATTGCAGTATGTGAGACAGCTTGCTTCCACGGAACTGCACCTGGTTACTTTCTCTAATTTATATTAATCGTATGGGATGGCCTATACAAGCCATGCATGCTCGTACAGGACGGAGGTACCAGAGGGTTCGGCCGTAGCAAATATCTGAACCCTCCCATAGTACAGAATGGCTTTCAACCATTATCATCCTCCCTCTCATCAAGTGTTTTCAGGCCTGATAACTATTCCATCTTTAGTATGCATCTTTCGCCAGTAATGAGTATCCCTTATATCCCTAGTAATATTTCTACGGGACCTGCCAACTCGAAACCGCGGCAGACACGAGACCGTCCTACGTCGGTGCCAGCTCCTAGACTTGTACCCGGTGAGCGAAGAATAAAACCAAGACTGAGCAAGCCAAGTCTCGATCCTGTTCTGGAGAGCGATCAAAGACTATCGAAAGATGCTGAACAAATGGTCTCCGGGGAAGCCACCAAGGTGACAAGGAAGCATTCGCTCCCAATACTCTCTAGAAGACGGAGCGAATTTTTCGAAGAAACCTTTTCATCGAGACACGCAGATGATCCAGGGGACAGAATACGGAACGAGTCAGTTGTGCTGGCAGAGATCAAGACCAACGTGATTGTAAGCGACCTGTATCACTTGACATAAAGAATAGCTCACTGAAAGGGGGTCACGTTAGATTGAAGACGAGTTCACGTTCATCACCGAGCTTTCTGAATACCTTTCCTTGCGCTATAATCGGCCAGCATCTTCTATCGTGATGACACTCCAGCATGGTGTCTGCATTCAGTTTAGTGGGAGTGGTGAACCGGCCTATACCATGAGAATCGAAGCACTCGCTCGCGATGTGCAGACGGCGACGAATAAGCGTAATATCGCCCTCTTCCAGAGACATATGGAGCAAGCACTGGGTATTCCAGCATCGAGGGGTTTCTTGAGGTTTGTCCCTGTCGCTGAGGACTGCGCTGGATGGAAAGGGAACACTGTTGCTGGAGCCGTTGCAGATGCGATAGAACAAGCTCATCCAGTGACTGAACGCCGAGGATCTATCAGAGCCCCAAGAAGAAAGTCTAGCAAGGTGAGTTTAACGAGCGTATCTTGCGACAACCGTTTGGATCTTGTATCTGATGAATGAACGTAGGCATATCGAGAGGCGAAGAGCAAGGCCACATCAACAGAAGCTGCGTCTCAGTCACAGCAGGATACTTCAACGAACATTTCAACAGATGATCCAAAAATAGCTGTCAAACTTGAACCAGAGGTCCACAAAGACAAGTCAAAGACGGTCAAGCGAAGAAAGAGTTTCATCCATGCTTTGTTTCCGCGATCTTCGAGTCGACTAAGAGATCATGGAGGGTCAGAAGGAGGAAACTAAAAATGATATTCCGATGATATACACATCTTGGCTCAGAGAAAGACGACAGATTCGATACTGGGGTAATTCATCATATGAAATATGACAGCTTTCATTGCAACAGATATCAGCCAAAGATGATGTTTTAGTCCAGGGTAAGCAGTTTGAAATGAAAGAAGATGGTGATCGACCTCTGTGCTAATGGCGGGTTGGAAGGCCTAATCTGGGGGTACTGAGCCGCTACAGTCAGCAACTCTCAGAAGGTAGGTTAGTAAATTGCGGGGAGCTTGGGCGCTGTAACTGTACCTTAGGTAGCCTACCTTAAGCACGAGGGAGGCCCAAGCTCCCACCCCTCAACCTGATACAATATGGACGGGTCTCATGAATCTTGGACAATTTAAATCATCCATCAAACATCCAATCTTGACGACGAGGTATATATCAGCCAGCACCTATAGAAGCCATACTGCGAGATTTTTCTTCATAATTGGTCTATCATCCTGTCCGACTCGTATATGCCATCAACCAGTCAGATAACAAAGCAATCAATCTCTTACATTGATACGCTTGCTGACTGGAGCCACTCAGCACCCAGTGATTGAGTTCTCAGCCTCAGCCTCGTTTCAACCTGAACCAGCCTCGGAGATTTGGCCACAGGACGGTAGATCGTGCCGTGCCGTACCGTGCAGGACAGGACAGGATAGAACCTTTTTGGGGTCTCAAGACGATATGGAGGTAAGACTCAAGCATTTTGTGTTCGGTGCGCGTGAATTCCCATGGTCCAAAACTGTCTTTCTCCCTTATTTCAACGCTCAAGTGTGCGCTTGACCCCTCGTGTGACCAACAACACAGCACAGCACAACACTACGATGCCGTCAGATCATTGTATCTCCAAGGGTCCTCCCTCACTCAACCTGTCAGCTCCCGGGACCTGTCACTCATTCTAGACATGGATTCGAAAACCGGTGCTCGGTAGTGGTGCTAGCCACAGAGAGACAGGGACGATGACCATGACAGCATATTGGACGCTTCAACCGCCCCTGATTCGACAAGGTCTCGCTTGGCTGGGCCGCTGTGTAGATGAGTCTGTGCCACCTCAAGTGAGAGGAGGACGCGTCTTGTATACAGCACGAGGTTTATACGAGCCACGCTGGCCCAGAGATCGGGGTTAAAGTCCAACCTACTGCCCAAAGATCCCGAAACTTTGTCAGCTGCGTATGAGCTTGTAACATGCCAGTTCAGTACTTTTACCCCCTCATCTCACTCGTCCAGCTGGCGTATGCGATGGACCGGCTTTCCCTGTGTTATCTACGCTGTATCAAGGTTGATGAGATGTCAATGGTATAAATGGCCACCGACGGGCAGGGGCAGGAGATACCCGCCAACTGGCAGCACCTGGTGAAGCAGAGGCGAAGAAAGAGCACGACGAATAAAAGGAGATGGAATCGCTGCGCCTGAGAGACAAGTGTCAGTGCCTTGTTCGACTTTTTGCTCAGTATCAAGTGAAATGAGCAGAGCCAGCATTACCTTTCACCCACAAACTTAACTTTCCATATCCTCAACACCAAACTATCCCCATCACCAGTCCATGTTATCCCCTCTACCAAAATGTCACTCAGTCCCCCAATCCACAACTTTGCACGCTCCTTTGATGAGGCAGATGACACATCTGTCAGCGGAACAAGTCCGGCACAGCTAAATCTTCAACGTCTCTTCGAACAGTCACTCAGCGGAGCTCCAGCATCCAAAAAGGATGCACAAAAACCTGCCGCCTCCGCACCCGGGCCCAATGCCGTTGTACCCCCCAAAGGCAAGCCGCGCTTATTACTCATGGGTCAACGAAGGTATGTTATAATCTGCGGAAGCCATCGAGACTGCTTGTACGCTAACCCTGACGTTGCAGGAGTGGAAAATCATCCATCTCAAGTGTAGTCTTTCACAAGCTACCCCCGAATGAAACTCTCTTCCTAGAATCAACGGCTCGCATTCAAAAGGACTCCATGGCGTGAGTACCGTATATTCCTATAACCGTGGCACAAGCCTGACCTCCGTCCTTTAGATCTTTCATGGATTTCCAAGTTTGGGACTTCCCGGGCCAGATCGACGTCTTTGAAAACCCAGGGTTTGATATCGAAGCCATCTTTAGCGAAATCGGCGCCCTCATCTGGGTCATTGACGCACAGGATGATTACCTCGAGGCCGTCATGCGCCTTAACACCACAATCCTCTTTCTCCAGCGAACCTATCCCAACATCAACATCGAGGTCTTTATTCACAAGGTCGATGGCCTCTCGGACGACTACAAACTCGACATTCAGCGTGATATTACCATTCGCATCCAAGACGAGTTGTCGGACCATGGTTTCGAAAACGCCCCCGTCACCTTTCACCTCACGTCCATCTACAACCACTCCATCTTTGAGGCCTTCAGCAAAGTCATCCAGAAGCTCATTCCCCGCCTCGGAACGCTCGAGTCCATGCTCACCAACCTCTGCCGCACCTGTCGATTCGAGAAGGCCTACCTATTTGACGTCCTTACAAAGATCTATATTGCAACAGACAGTGCTACTGCCGACATGGCCAGCTACGAGATCTGCAGCGACTACATCGACGTCATCATCGATATCACTGAGGTTTACGGCACGTGGCAGCGCAGTGAGGAGGGACGCCGTCGTCTCGAGGCCGAGCCCTGGAGTGCGCCTATCGACAAGCAGATTGGCTGCAACACTGCAGAGAGCTGTCTTGTCCTGCACGACGGCAACAAGCCCATTATGCTGCGAGAGGTGGATCGTTACTTGGCCCTCGTTGCTATCATGAAGGAGGACTCGTACGATAGCATGCCGCTGGTCAACATGAATGTCGAGGCCGTTGTCGAGGGGTTGACCGAGTTCTTTAACATCACCAAACCTCGGCAGTAAACCGACCGATCTTATGAATGTTGGTTGGAAGGGGATAGGGTTTATGTTTCTATTCTATGTAAATTACTTGATACTAGCGTACTTGCCAACACCAGTTTCTTTGCGAATTTCTGTGTAGCCTGGCTAGCCTTCGTCTACCAGCCCGACAATTCTCAGCCCAATGCTCATTATCTCGTGCACCCCGTTCAAGCTTGAGTGCTAGGGAACGAAAACGTCTTTAGCGTGGTCCGGTTGCTCTCTAGCACGCAGACTCTCGCAGGCATCTCGCCTCTCACGTCGTTTCTGTCGTTCACCTCCATGCGTAGCGGTTTTGAGATCGAATTCTCGGGGAACAAGTATGTTGTAAAACCGTCAACTGGCACACGAGAGATCTCGCTGGGATTGTTGGCATTGTAGGCACTGTATGAAAGTTTCTCTGGGTCGACAGGTACGCAAATCACTTGTAGTGCATTATCTGTACGGCACATTAGCACAAGAAGAGAGGACACGCACAGAGGGACTATGGCGAGCCTACCTTGATCATTGCACAGAATGACAAGAGTCTGATCATTGAGGAATTTGAAGTCGATTAAGGTTCGTGAGCCGAGGTCGATACGACAACTTGTTGGGGATCGGTTGGTGCTGATGCCGTTGACAATATCGATCTCGACGCAGAAGATTTGGACTAATTCTAATCAGCACGAATCCTCTATCCATTGCTAGGGTTTAGGGCTATCTCACCTTCGTTTTTTGTCTCCTTGGACGTCAAAGTAGTTATGACACTTGTTTTCTGATGATAAAGTAAGTATAGAGAATGATCTTATAGAGAAGGGACATACCTGATTCGTTGTTTGGCGCATCTTCATATCCGTCCTTGAGATAGCATGTCCGACTGAAAGTCTGATTGGGTTCCCAAGTCGAACACTGCGTTTCTTTGCTTCTGCGATACCCTGGAAGATCCGATTCGCCCAGGTTGTGACGTACGAAACAAGGAACTCGACGCGCGGCAAGGCCTTCATGCTGGGCTGGCCATCCTCCCACTTCTTCAACTGCTGGTCGAGAACGTGAAGTAAACTTGGTCCACTCTCTATATGCGCCCAATCTGCTTCATAGTCTTCTCTCTGCATTTCATCAAAGAAGATCCTGAGAGGACTATCAGTTAGGTAATGCTCGATGTATGTGAGAACCTTTCCAACATCTATCGTTGCCTCCTTCTCCGTAAGTTCCTCGCTCACAGAGCTGGAAGAGGCAAGTCGATCGATCTGGAAGCGTAGCCAAGTAGAGAATGCAGTGAAGCTCTCAAGTTCATCCATGACGTTAATCAGAACCTTGTGGCCGACAAGCTCGAGGCATTGGACGATATCCATCAGACGACTAATTTGTTGGAGGGAGAAACCGATATCTTCTCGGGTATCATGGTATTGAGCTAGGCCACGCAGTCTGCTTAGGATGATTGCACAGCGATCAAGAGCTGGGAGGAAATTCTCGTGGACCAAGCTGCGAAGGCTTTCCAGGCCTGAGACTACCGCTTTGTCCCACCGTTTGTGCCCCTAGTCTGTTAGCATTATACATAGGAGTCAAAATCCAAGTTGCTTACCCGTTCCGCCAGGCTCTCAACCAACCACTCGCGGACAGGCTCATAGGCGTGGCCAGTCACCGCTAAGTGGTAGAGAGCAGGGACGATACTTCGTGGTCCGGTCTCGAGGTTTTCCAAGTCGCCTTCGATGCTTCGCAGAAATCTTGTAGGGAGCTCTCGTGTGTTTCGCCATTCCACTTGCATGTGAAGTTGTGCTTGCTTGAGGTATCTCAGTAGCTTCTGAAGGGTCGTCAACTTGGAGGCTAGGAGAGAGAGATTTATGGGAGAGGATGAAATGAACGGTAGATCTATCGACACCAAATGCACCTCCTCTGGCTCTTCTGTCTTGTCCGCAACAAGCAAAGCCTGGGTTGACACTTGTGGGTGTGAAGTATGAAGAATAAGCTGTGAGCTTGACGTGGGGCCAATTTCTGGGCACTGGAAGCTGCCGATGATAAAAGAGTCGTAGATGCTGAGCTGGAGTTGTCCATCGCTTGTCCCAACCATCATGACGCTAACTTGGTCATATTCCTCTGGCTTCGGGGGTTGGAAGAGGAAGTCTATGCCAGTTCGCAACGTGAAGACCATGGCATCTTCTCTGGAATAATTTGTCAGTATATTTAAAGGCCATTATAAGAGCTGCAAAACATACCCTGAGCCGGCACTACTGCTCGGGAGAGGGCTGATCTTGGGTAATGCTGTATCAACCTCCAAGAAGGTCAGTTCGCGTGGGAGATCCAAGGGAAGACCATCGCCGCTGAGTGTTGACTCTTTGTTTAGGTTTTTATTTAGAGCCTGAGGTACGGCACTGGTATTGTTGTCGGCAATGCTACTGCTTGCCCAGCCAATGTGCGTAATCTTGTTTCCGGCTGATTCGCCAACTTTGATATGATGGGCGGCCTTGTTGTTCTCGAGCCCCATCAGTCGCACGAAGCCATCGCTCCATCCCACTGCAAGAAAATGGCCTGTAGAAAGTGTAAGCCGTATTCCTGATCCAAGTGGACAGTTTTTGAGGACAATTACTGACCATCAGACCTCCAAGTCACTGCCTGCGCGTCTGGTGCTTTTTGACCAGGCGCACCCACTTGGTGGATTTTGGAAACAACCTGACCGGGCGGTCTGTAGACGAGGAGATTCCTATCTGCTGCATCCCAAGTTGCCGATAGATCGAGGGTTGGGCAGCTCACAGGGTAGGCATCAGGCGCCCTGTCTTCATACTCAGTCACGCTGAAGAGCGCAAGCTGATTCTGCGGCGTCATATCTTTCTGTAGCCCTGTACGGAGCACGAGCGTATTTTCACGCCAACAATATCATCCCCATGAACTGTAAACCATCAGAATATTCGTGTATTTGGTGAGCACGGTGCTGTATGTGTAAGTTGCAGCTGAGGGATACCCAGCCTTTAGGTAGTGGATTTAGCGCAGTACCGTGCGTCAACAAACAATTTCACACTATATAGTCGCCCTATGAACATGCCGTAGATTCAGAGTAAAACGGTAAAATGAAGCGATGGTAACATACGTGAGTACAAACAATCGCGAGTATTAGTATGGCAAGGAACAGGCAGATGTGAATTAAAGACATCACCAAAACACGTAAACATCAATTGTCGTTGCGCCATTAGGTTCTAAACCGCCGAGACACTCCTACTAATGCCTATCTCCAGCTCTACTCAAATACATGTCCTATCCTTTTATGGAGAAAATCCGTCCAGAAGCTGTTCCTTAACCGAACGACTTTCGAAATCTATCTATTCTACCAAGAATTTGTCTGCATGAGACTTGATCTCCTTGGAGAACGTCACCTCCTCGTCCTCTTCCAGAAGAGAGGCAGTATTGACCTAAATAGTATGGTAAGCATCACTCTTGATAGATTGCGTGCAAGAGATACTTACGTCAACGTCAATATATGGCGTGTTCTTGTTGAAGCGAACAGTCATAGGGAAGAAATCGTTCTCGTCGCCTGACTCGGCCTCAAATTCGAATGCACCGTTAGGGTTCTCCTCATCAACGTTACCAATAGTCCACTCGACCGCGTCGCCAGAAACATCGTAGGTAGCATCAAAGCTTGAAACAACGGGCTCGCTGCCTGCATAGGGGATAATGACGCTGACATCATTCAGGGCGTCACCGCCGGTCAACTCATACTCAACCGTTATGTTATACTTATCGGCATCCTTGTTGATCCAGACAGTGAAAGTAATTGGGCATGCGCTGGGATCGTCAACCGTGGGGGTGGCTCTCCACCGCAAGACGCCAACGGCATTGTTGACTGGAAATCCTCTAGCAGTGTTGCTCATCTGGATGACCTTGGAATTGTTGAACAGATTTCGGTCAACGTTAGGGTGGGTGCGGAATTGTGCTCCATGCGATGGAACAGCCTGGAGACCGAGCTTGATCTTGGTCAGACTAGGGTCTGAGATTCGAAGGGTGAGGTCGCCGATGATAGCTAGTGAGTTGACAGCACCCTCCCGAGACAGCTTGGCTGAGATGGTCTCTGAAATGGTGACATGGATGGCGTCGCGGTCAAGGGTCGACGAGACGCGAGGCTCGGGTGCTTCAACTTGCTGTGCGGGTGCCGGTGTAACAAGGGGTGAATCGTCAATTTCGCCGCCCATATCGCCTCGTACTCGCTCAAACATATCAGTCGTCTTGGACTTCTTACCCAATTGCATACCCTTGGCCTTGGGAGCAAGGGGCCTTAAAGATGTCAGTCGTTTGCATGTAAGTGTAAGTTCGGTAATACTCACTTGCCAAACGTCTTGTTCTTCTCAGCCTCGTAGGAGTCGTAGGTGTTGCCAGCACTCGATTGCGAGGGAGGGTTGTACGAAGGATAGGAGGGACTTCGAGGCATACCACTGCCGCTGCCCATGCCTCCCATACTGCCCATGCCGCCCATACCACCACCACGACCACTGCGGGCGGCATCCTTGCGCTGCATCTCGAGCTGTTTCGCCTTTCGTTTTCGCTCCTCGGTGGCCTCCAATTCCTTGTTCTATACATGCATAAGTATCTTGACTTTGATCAAGGCCCAACAGCGCCCAGGAAAGCTTGCTTACCCGTGCGATAATCTCCTGGATCCGCTCCTCATGACTCTCCATGTCGAGGAAGGTCTTGATTTGGCTAATGGTCAAGTTCTCGCGGTAACCGAGTGTGACAAGCTCGTCAAAGGCACTGAGAAGTTCGTAGGCATTCTTGACGATTTCGCGCTCGTCAAGACTCTTGCATGTGCTAGTGACCACCTGTGCGAACAGGTGCAGGGAGTCGATGTCTTGGAGAATGTTGGACTGGCGGTTGGTGATGAGCACCATGTAAAGCTCATCGAGTGGTTGGTAAACGAAGCGGACGTTGTCCTGCTCGACAGTAGTGTGTTGGGTACCGCTATCGGCGAGTTTGGGGAACGATGCGAGGAGGGCTTCTATGCGCGATCGTGGCATCTCTCGGAACTGTCTCGAGAGGACAGCTTTCCCTCCACGGGTGCAAATCGAAGCCGCGAGGACGACCTAGAAAACATGAGCATGTTAGGTAAGTTCATGTAGTAGATGTGGATGTTGCGCACCATCTTGGCGGACTAATTCGAGCAGGTTTTGGTGATTGCGATGCAAGTTGCAAGATGTTAGTTGTTCGTCCCCTGGATGTTAGATAGAAGCGGGCCAATATTCACCTAAGTCGGTGGGAGTTGTACGTACCGCTCTTACGGCCACCTGGAAGGCAGGAGCTGCCAGCTACCCCACGCTAGTCCTCTCCTGGTAAGCGTCAGCCTGCCTCCCTGACGTTGGCTTCAGCCTTTCTGGGGTCCACGTTCATAATCACCAACGACATTCTTTGATGCTTTGCCAATTTCAACCTTTCACCTCAACGCTGCTTTACCTTTCTATCCTTTCACTCCAGCGAAATCGTAAGAAAGTCGCATCAAAGAACGGCACGCGTGGACGTTCTTTTTCTTGAAACGAATTCCGAGTTATCTGGATCAAATGTCGCATACCATTCTAAATTCCATTTCTATCCACACAGCTCGGTCTTTGTTCACACTCTGATTGAACCTAACGCGTTTGCAACCCGCAACCTGCATCGGCCACCTTCAGCCTCCTCAAGGCAGCCAACCTAAATCTTTGCCGCCTTCCTCGCCGTTTTCTTCGCCGCATCAAACCAAAAGTTGATTTCTAAACAAACGAACCTTACCCTGCCCGAAGCACTAGCTCTGAAATTCCCGACAGCAAAGACATGACGGAGATCGAGATGGATATCGATGTAGCCAAGCCAGGCTTGGATGACCATATCGAAGACGATATCATCGACTTCGATACCGATATGGTTGACTCCAACCAAGACCTGCAAAAGCATGACGACAATCTTGAGGTCGTAGACAGAGAGATGCGAGAGGGTGACGCTACCGCGGATCACAACGCTTACGAGACGAATGGAATGATGAGCGAAGACGTGGATTTCGATCTACATGATGTCGAGGACACAGTAAACAACCCAGAGGAGGTGGATTATGAAGTGAGCGAGGCTCCTGAACTTCAAAAACACGAACCAGATCAAGCAGCTCAGCCATCCAATGAAGACGCGCAAAAACACGAAGATAATGCTGAGAATGTGAACGAGACAGACGCCCATAATCATGGAGCTACGGATGATCACACATCTCAACATGAGATTGATTATGAATTCGAGGATCATGCGGAGCCAGACGAGTCGCACCAAGATGTGAATGCAGACGCGACAAGCCATTTGACGGAACCTGGTGCAGATCAAGCAGCTAGTGCTGCTGTAGACCATGACAGCCATCAAGTTGGGGATAACATCACTGCACCCGAGCGAGATGCGCCTGAGCATACAGAAGAAGAGGGAGATATCTTGAGCCACGAAGGTAACCACAAACCTCAACACCAAGAGGAAGCAGTACCTGAACGCGATGCAACTACCCTTGGTGAGGCCGAAACTGAAGCCGATGTGAATGCGGATGAGCATGAGCATGAAGACGAGAACGAGCATGAGCATATGAAAGCTCCCGAAGAAGACGTTGAAACCCATGAAGAAGAATATGCGGCCGAGCATGACGACACAACGGCCCTTGAGACAGGGTTAGATAACGAGTTCGTTGAAGGTGCTGAGCATACTGAAGATAACGGCCATGACAAGGGCGAAGATGGTCCAGACGAGTATAACGAGGATGAGGTGGCCGTCCCGGAGCATGTGGATCACTCTGCCGCTGATGAGAATTTGAGTGGCAAGACGGATGATGACTTCCCTGCTATTACGGTACAGTATAAAGGAGACGAGTTTCCTTTGTTCTCCACCATCAGCAATGGTTTCTTTGCCGACACGTCTGTACTTGACGAGCCGCTTGAGAAATTATTGGCTGGTCTCCGGAGTGAACTGGAAAACGAGATTGCCGAAGACGACGACTTGGTACTCCAGGTCGATGAGCTTGGTCTCGAACTCGCAGAGGTAAAAGAACACTCTGGTTTCTACCAAGAAGTCGCTAACAGTATGAAGCAATCGGCCCTTGGTGAACTCATGACGAACGTTACATTTCGCCAAATTCTCGAAATTTTCGATCTTCTTGTCAAGAATCAAGACCCTGATAGCTCACGGACACTGTATACTTATCTCTTTACTAAACCCAACACAGAGAAACGCCTCGAATCCCTTATCGAGAGTGCTACAGCAGGCAAGGGACTTGATGAGGTTATCCATCTCTTCGAGTCGCCTATGCCAGCTGGCACCAGTGTGCTAGACACTGGCGTTACTATCGATGATGTTCACGAAGAGCTGGACAAGTTTGACAGCCCAGTTGATGAAGAGCACCCTGACGAGGCGGAAGGCGCAGAAGCTGATGATGAGTATCCGGAAGGGGAACACACAAACCCCGATACATCTGCTCTTGAGGGCCACGAAGGAGATGGCCACGAAGGAGATGGTCATGGAGAAGACGGCCATGAAGGAGATGGCCAAGACGATGAGGAAGTTTCCGCCGGAACTGAAACCGAGATACCAGCTGATGCTTCCACTGTTGAAGCGAACCCAGTAGCCGCGGATGAGACTGATACGACGGCGGCGGACGAGGGTTTCGAACAAAATGGTAAAGCGACCTCACTTTCCTCCAGTTTCCTTTGTTGCTATTATCCCGACTTTTGTCTCTGCGCTCCTTGTGTTGCAGAGTATGTTGAAAGTCACAATCAAGATGAGACAGAATTTCGACAGACTCTGAAATACCAAGATTCGACCGCACATAAGCCCCCATTCGAGAGGTTATTTCTCAACCCTGCTCAATATCAGCATTCCCATTCTCTCTCCGATTTCAGCATTACTTTTTCTTTCAATGAAGCTGACGAATTTTCCCCAGCACGTGCCGGTAGTGAAATCGACCCATTCGCCAACCTGGAGTTGGACGAGGGTGCCGAGGCGAACGATGATGTGGATCTCGGAGACGATATAGAGGCTCAAGAGGAAGTCAACGTCGAGTCTGAAGCCGTTCGCGCGCACACTAATGACACGAGCACTACGACGACTCTTCAAGGCGAAGAGGAAGCGGCCTCCGTCAACGTCGACCTTGGTGCAGGTTCGGTCGAAGTAGAGACTGCGGAAAAGTACAACTCTGGTGAGAACGACCGGGACGAAATCGACTGGAGGGACGAACCTGAGGCAGATGATGAGGAGCCAAGCACTCCTTCTGCCGCTGGTAAGCGATCCCGAGGAGACGACGACGACGTTGATGCGGAAGATGAACAAGGTACGATAAAGAGATTCCACACAGAAGTATGATGTTTACTAACGTTGTATAGATGCCAAGCGTCGCCGTCCTTAAACTGTTTAGCCCACAAACTAACCGCACCATTCTTCAACCTCGACAAACAACCCCTTCATCATAACTAAAAGCAACAGTTGCCAGGAACATGGCGTACAGTAGCGATCAGGACTGTTGGCAGCTATGTCTTCAACTCTGCTCATCACCACATGCCATTCTCGCGACGCCTTTTCTGGTGGTAAGAACACGGTTTCCCTGAACAACACAAGACGGGGCATCAAAGCCCATTTGAGTGGATTCAAGGTAGGTAACAAAAGAATCCACGACGACTAATGTGATAGGACGATATGATCCCATGCAGTTATACTGCGACTTGTTGGATCAAGCCTTCTTCCTGGCCATTGACGACATGGCCATTTGTTTTTTGTTTCGTATTCGCCTATTGGTGACGCAGATGTCGATACCCCCTTCCCTTTCCAAATTAATAGTTGAAAAAAAAAAAAAGACGAACTACGCGATCTTGGTCGGTAAGAGAGAATGGGTGGATGGACTGGTTCTGTATGATATGGTTCGTGAGATGGAATGAGGCGTTGGCGGCTGGACCGGAGAGGAAACTCAAAGCTGTCGGCGTTGCTTGGAGCTGGAGTCATACCTACCTAGTGAACAGCCCCAGAAGGATGATCTGAGCTGGGCAGCATTTCTGATGTGGATCTATGCTGTAGCTGGGAGTTTGCAGAAGCACAATCTAGTGTTAGCATATCCCTTTTATAGTACAACCTGAACCAGAGCCTCGATTGGGTGGTTATCAAAAGGGCTGGCGCGGGGTCCTGGGGATCTTATAGCTAGCTCGCTTTATCGAGAGCGCTTTATTGTCTTTACAGGAGTCGAGTTGTCTACAGTACTAGTGATCTCGGCATTCTATATATCCCATCTTGTTTTCCATACCCAGTTGTTCTTGAAGATCATCACGTCAATGGAGACAAGGCATGCAAAACACCAAGAATGAATGGAGCTAATTGTTACAAACCGGAAACAAGGCTTGAAACAATTGAATTGTGAGCATTAATTATCATGTTTACGGCGCCGAGCCTCCCGTAGTATGTATTAAAGGACGTCATGGATCCCTGTTTGAAGCTGTCGGGTACGTTAGGGGTTGATTAAGTTGAGCGCTAAGCATGTCGATCAGGAACAAGATGAGGCAATTCTGTTAGCCCACAAAACCAGGACAATTATGCGTGTTCTACAAATAACCTGTGTAAGTCAACAATTGACCTAATAATTCTCTATTATAGGCATGTTTTTGATAGCAGTATATGTGAGGCTTAGACATGGAAAACGAGTGTGGCGGCGGGAGGTGTCGTCGATTTTTTTTCTTGATTTTCATCCAACGGAGCTGAACGATGCACTACCGAACTGCGGATGCTAAAAAAAAAATTGTTGGAGGTGCGGGCTGCTGACGTGGACACGAGGACAGAGTGAGCGGGACGAACTGGGAATGGAGACAAGCCCAGGGGTTCAAGACAGCGAGTGAGCAGCCCTGACAAGTACCTACGTAAAGTGCCTGTGGAAGCAAGGGGGTTGAGGATAAGCCCCTTGAATCAATTCGATGGAAGCGCTAAAGGTAGCCAAGCTGTATCAAGGAACTGACAGATCCATTTCCTCTGTAACGAGGAATTAAACCAGCATGAACAAGAATCTACTCTAATCACTTGTTTGATGATATTGTCTGATTTGCTGGTGCGTCAGAGCTGTGATATGTGTGAATATCCTGCAGTGAGCGTCTATTTGTGTCCATGTGTCTACATTAGTTCAGGGGCGAGGACCACTTCCATCGATCGTATTGTGTCGTGTCGTGTCGTGTCGTGTCGTCTTGTCTAAGCCTCGGCCTCTGGGTCTGAACACGCAGTCCAGCCTTTCATGAGGATAAAATATCCCAGCCTGAGACTCTATCTTTGACAACCGGAAAGCCGTGGAGGTGATATAGCGTAGCAGTAGTTAGACGATTCGTTTGCGCTTGACGCTCGGGGTCTGTGCCGAGTTGCGTAACGTTGCCGTTTACCGATGGGATTGGATTGTTTTATCTACCTCTAGTCTCTCTTCCAATGAATGGATCATGGAATGAAGTGTCGTCAGATGCAAGAGTACGGGATAGCCTAGACTAAGGAAAAAAGGGTCCCCACCTCTTCAACTCAGCAGCTCAGTCCTCAGGGCTTCTTGGTCTCCATCTTTGGGTCCCCCTACTGTAACGCCAGGGACATGGACCTGACGCCAGGGGGTGATGGATGCATGTTCCACTGTTGGCGCCCTCTTTTTGAAACCTCTTGAACTCTACGGAGTAGGTACTGTACCTGATCTCGAGAATCGGTACTTCACTAAAACTACTGGATATCACCGTATCTTAAGTACCTCATCTTTTTTTCTTCTCACAGGGCTCCTCTCCACTGCTGGTTTTGTCCAAGCCTCCCGTCGCCTGGAGCTTAGGTTAGCCCCCCTGTCTGGTCCGTCCGGGTCTGATCTGGCCTCCCCCAAACTTTGTCTCTCCCACACGAACCCATCACCTCTATCATCCGCTCTAGCACAGCAGCCTCTCCATTTTTGCAAACCAGCCAAGCTGTCCCTTTTTCCTATCAACCCCCCTGCCATCTCCGAATACCGTCGCTGCGCATCACGAGCCTCTCGCTTCGCTTACCTGCTTGGTCTGTCAAGACACGACATTGACTGCGTATTCGTCCTCGACCTCGGACAACGAATTCGACAAGAACTCGACGACACGATACCTTGAACCGGTCCTTTTCCGTCGTCGCGAATCGGTTTCTTGCTGCACACGTCGTTACCCCCTCCGTCGCCGAGTACATCCACGTAACGATAACATTGACGAGACATCTTCCTTGACGACGAGTTTGAACGATTATTTGATGCGTCTGCGATAGACTCGAGCCTTTTTCTCAGCGACTCACTCGTTTCAACGCTCGCTATTGCTATCATCCGGCTTTTCTCGCCCGGTGCGAGCCAAACGCCAACTCTAAAACGATCCTTTGTTACTGGACCTCGACTCCTTGCGGCGCATACTGCCCGAGTCTCTTGCCTCGAATCATCGCTTTCAGCGCATTGGGAATCTAAATAGGTCGCCGACTTTGTGCGCTTTGTCGCTGTCGTGCGCTCTTTCGACATCATGATTGAAGACAAGTACGTCGCGTCTACTCGTCGTGGCCTCACTCCTGAATGGCCACCACGATCGGGTCTTTGTTGCAGCCCGACTGTCCTACCACCATAGCAAAATGCTGACATGGCTTCAAGGTATATCGGTCTGGCTCTTGCCATGACATCGGCTCTGGCCATTGGTAAGTCTATTCTTTAAGCATCATGGTGACGCGCCATAGCTAACAATCCTCCAGGAACAAGTTTCGTTATCACAAAAAAGGTCCGTCCAGCACATTTGCCGCCCGCGAGCGGCAATTTCGCCATTGCTTGAGCACCCGACGCAGCAGTTTGGCCTCTACCAATGTACAAGGAGCTAACCAATCATCAGGGATTGATTCAAGCAGAGGAACGACATGGTTTTGAGGGCGACGGTTTCGTCTACCTTCGAAATCCCTTATGGTGGGCTGGTATCGCGACTCGTAAGTACTACGATGGAAATGCCCTCTGCGACGGCTAAACTGACTGAATTCTAGTTGGTCTCGGAGAAGTCTGCAACTTTGCCGCATACGCTTTCGCCCCTGCTATTCTCGTCACTCCTCTCGGAGCACTTAGTGTGCTCATTGGCGCCGTGCTTGGCTCGTACTTCCTCAACGAAGAATTAGGTGTACTGGGCAAGTTGGGTAGCGCCATATGCTTGATTGGCGCCGTTATCATTGTGCTTCATGCGCCTCCAGATGAGGAGATCGAGACCGTTGACGAGATCTTGCACTACGCCATCCAGCCAGGTGTGTAAATGACAGCAATTTTGAAGGAGAAAGTAGTTTCTGACATTGATTTAGGCTTCCTTCTCTATGCCATCGCCGTTGTCGCGTTCGCCGTTTTCATGATCTATAAGATTGCCCCCGTCTACGGCAGGAGAAACGCCCTCATCTACCTTTCAATCTGCTCTACTGTCGGATCCATCTCCGTCATGTCCGTCAAGGCCTTTGGTATTGCACTTAAGCTTACCTTTGCTGGCCACAACCAGTTTAGCCATCCTTCGACCTACGTCTTTATGATCCTCACAGCCGTCTGCATTTTGACTCAGATGAACTACTTCAACAAGGCTCTCGCCAGTTTCCCTACCAACATGTAAGTTACTGACGGTTTTTGGTGAAACGAGCTCTGCTAACATTTGTGCCAGTGTTAACCCGCTGTACTACGTGACGTTTACCACCGCGACCCTCTGCGCCTCATTCATTCTTTTCAGTGGATTCAACACGAACGATCCCGTCAACACTCTCTCGCTGCTCTGTGGATTCCTGGTTACCTTTACCGGTGTCTACCTCCTCAACCTCTCGAGAGGCGACCCCCATGGCCAGAAGCTGAGCGCCGGACGAGGAGGAAGCGATGCTACCGGCACCGACATGGTGTCTGGTCTACAAACTCGCCTGAGCATGCAGGCTAGGAGGAGTGGCGATCCCTCTCGTCACAGCATGAGCAGCCAGCGCGGAGACCGCGAGGGTCTGATCCGCGCATACGATGAGGAGGAGGCTGCTGGTTTCGCCCTGACCGATTTGGCCGAAGACAGTGATGACGACCTGCGACATGCCAATGGAAATGGTAAAGCGACCTACGATGACAGCATCGAGCTTGACGACCGACACAAGTCAGGCGACCGATGATAACGTTCTACGACGTTTCACATAACGTAATGGCGGAGCAAGGAACCTTTGGGCGACGCCTCGAGGAGAGCTCCGCTGCAATATCTTGCCTGTTTTATCATATCAAACAGGCATTGTACATTTTCAAACCATTTAACCGGGCATTTCTCTCGGAGTATGGGCAGCATTCATGGACGGTACGCTACGCAACGAGATGTGCTGATGTTGGTGCCAAACGTGTTTTTCCTATGCGCAACGGGGTCGGGACTCGGAGCAAAACGATATGTGTTGTTTGTTATTACTGGAGTACTACGGGCACATGGTCTTGGACGGCGTTGGCGGATTTTGTATTGGGGGCCACAGGCGAATCCTCGTTGTACGATACTGCAGAGCATGGGCGACGGGAAACCACTAGTCGTCAAGGCCATTTATACAGGGTTTCGGATCAAGGGAGACACGTTTATTCTGGACGACGAAATGAGGGAACTGCTGCAGCGGTTGCAGCTAGGGTTTCTCAGGGCATGAACGGTTTCGGTTGTTGTAGATCTGTTATCCAAGTCGCAGGGCTTTTTGGGGTTGAGGATGTCAAGTTTGAATTTCACCGAGAGATGGGAAAAGCCAGAGGCTGCCTATTATAGACAAAGAATTATAACGATTTGAAGCACAAAGGATGGCAGAACAGCAGGTTGCATACGCTAAAAGTATGAAATAGAGGTGTTTACCTCGGATGTAATGTTCGCTTCGGTAGTCATGAACCAGTATCATGCATCAGCCTCATTGAGATACCCGACGTACTTATGTTTCTCTGAGCCACGTATCCCAGGGGCTTATAGTTACCCCGCATATAATGCAACAGTCACGGATACGTATGAGTTAATTGTTAAGACAACATGGACAGACTCGCGAGACATTGGAGTCAAGGAATTGGTAGACAGAAGACACGGTTTTAGACGTGTCATCGAAATCTTCGGGTCTCATTTTTTTCTCTTTTATGCTTTGCCTACCATTACAAGCAAGAATGAAACCGTCCGTGCCCTTAGCAGATGCAAATGATCAATTGACGCCTGAGTAGACCTCCGTCCCTCATCCCACGGATCTCCTATCTTTCCTTCATCAGGTTTTGGTGGCTTTTCCCAGCCTAGTGATTTAAGCATCCTATTGCTCAACAGCCTGGACCTCATCACCACCCTCCTCCTCAGCAACTCGTGCGTCCTGAGCGGCCTGAGCAGCCTGGGCGGCCTTAGCACCGTAGTCCTGGCTGACGGGCTGGAGAACAGCCTGCTCCTCCTTGGGCTCGATGATGGTGACAGCGTCAGGGAGAGTCTTCTGGGGGCCGGCCTTGCCCTCGGGGTCAGAGCCGCGCATGATCTTGACCTTGATACCCAGGACACCCTGTCGGAGGAGGACGTGGCGGGTAGCGTGGTCAATGAAGTCCTTGGCGGGCTGACCAGAGTGGATCATGAAGCCGTCGGTGAACTTCATGGACTTGGCACGGGCAGCACGAAGCTTACCGGAGACAACGACCTCGCAACCCTTGGCACCAGACTCCATGATGAAGCGGAGGACACCATAGCAGGCACGTCGAACGGCGAGACCGTTGAGGAGCTTGTATCGGAGGGACTCGCACTGAGCGACGGCAGAGAGACCACGGTTCTGGACCTTGGCGGCGTAGAGGGAGACGGAGTTCTCGGGGAACTTGAATCGCTTCTGGATGAGCGAGGTGAGCTCGCGAATGCGGCGGCCCTGCTCGCCGAGAACCTCCTGGGTGTGGGTGGCTCGGATAATGATGTCGGTAACGGTGGGGGTAACGCGGACCTCGACACCGGAGTAGCCCTCCTCAGCGAGCTCGCGCTGGAAGAACTCGTTGAGCTCGGCGTAGAAGACACCGTCGGCGACGAACTTTCTCCTCTTGGAGCTGTGAAAGATAACGTTAGTGAGAGTTTCGATTTTGGCGATAATTTTGAAATGATTTTGGCGGGGTGGTGGTTGACGATGTCTTCGAGTCGACGGGAACAGCGCAATTGCAAAGGGACACACAATAACTCACATCTGGGATCCGGGGTGAGCCATCTTGAATTAAGACTGTGTTGTCGGGGACTGGACTTGTCTTGAGTCTGTTGGCGAGCTGAGGGTTGGCGGGCTGAAGAGAAAGATTCGCGATCCTGGGACTGGAGGTGGATTTGGCGAGCCTCACTGCACTCACAAACGTTTGTTCGCTCTCGCTCAATTTTTTGGTGTGGGTTGAGCCCTAAATCTGGCAAGCGGCACTGAGCGCACAACCTCTGAGATAAAAGTGGACTCTCCTATTGAGGGGGGCTAGGGTCTGGCTTGGAGACGGAAGCCGGAGAAACATATTCACGAACTGGGGTCCATCGAGTCTCTTCTGAAGGCGCTTGGGCCATGCCTCTGACGTCTGTTAGTGTCTGATGGGGAGGTGCTGAGCTGAGCCCCTCCTGCCAGGTGGGCATCTGTGGGCTGTGGCTCGTGATGATGAGCGAACCCCAAACTTCATCTCCGGCTAGACGATGAAATAAACTTCAACCTTCACTGACGTCGGGGCCGAAGCTTTACTCGACACGGACTTGACCTTTTTATTTGTTCTTAGACTTGAAGCTCTCGGATAACAATGTCAGAGTCTGTCTCATAGTCCCTCTACTCCGGTCGCCTTGTCACAGCTTCTTTCTCGTCTTCCGGCGGCCCCGCGACATCAAGCTATCTCTGCATCCCCCTCAGAGCTTCCCAAGAATTTATTCACACCGACTCGCACTCGATACTACGCACAAAATAAACTTTATTAGAGGGGAACATCACTGGTTTTGCGACAGTTTTTACCGCAAACGAAAAGTAGACTGAAATTGCGGTGGACGTCATCTACGGTTTGCCAAGATGGAGGCCCGAAAGGTACGCGTGATCGCTAGGTTTTAGTCGCCTCTTCCTGAACACCTTGCTTGTTCATTTACTGCTTCGCGATGCCTTCGGATCCCTAACATAATGTAGATCATCGAGGGCGTCCAGGGTATCTATGGCGGCCAGACGACCCATGGCACTTTACGACTGACCGACTTCCACTTGGTATTCTGTGCACCTATCGATCAGTCTGGCAACCCTCCAGCAGATCCATCACAAAAGCCAAAGGTTCGCGAACGATGGATACCGTATCCCTTGCTGTGCTACTGCGCGCTTCGGCCGGTCCCTCCTGGATCTCGACAGGCTCCGTCAATACGATTGCGATGTCGCGACTTTACTTTCGTGACGTTCAACTTTACAGATAGTGAGGTCGCACGCGAAACCTTCGATTTTATCAAGTCTCGAACTTGCAAACTAGGGACAGTGGAGAAGCTGTATGCTTTTAGTCACAAACCTTTAAAGCATGAGCGGGAGGTTGGCGGTTGGTCATTCTACGATCCCAAAGCGGAGTTCAGGCGACAGGGAATCAGTGAAAAGTTACCCGATAAAGGTTGGAGGATCACGCATATCAACAAGGACTACACCTTTTGCGACACTTATCCTGCTTTCTTGGTTGTTCCCTCCAAAATCTCGGATAATGTCCTTAAGTATGCGAAGGAGTTTCGGTCGAGAAATCGTGTGCCGGCGTTGTCATACATCCATCCAATCAACAACTGCACTATTACTCGAAGCTCTCAACCCCTTTCCGGAATTACGAGGAAGACAAATGTGCAAGACGAGAAACTAGTAGCGGCATCGTTCAACGCACTTTTGCCGCCAGGCTCTGAGGATAGCACGCCTTTGTCGAGTCAAGCTGATGTGTCTCTTGGGAGTTCATCGGTCGAACCGGAGCTTTCAGAAACCGAACGCTATGAAGACGAACTTATTTCAAAGTCGGTCGCTGTGTTCGATGCTAGTGGGAAGCGTCAGGTGTACGGTGCGCAACAAAGCAATTTAATCGTAGATGCCCGCCCGACTATCAATGCAATGGTAAACCAAGTCCAGGGGATGGGATCGGAAAACATGGACAAGTACAAGTTCGCACGGAAGATATTCCTTAGTATTGAGAATATTCACGTCATGCGAAGCTCTCTCAACAAGGTCATTGACGCTCTCAAGGACGCCGACATCTCACCTTTACCACCAAACAGAGAGCTACTCCACCAAAGTGGCTGGCTACGGCACATTCACAACGTTTTGGACGGTTCGGCTATCATTGCCAGACAAATTGGCATCAACCACTCCCACGTTCTCATCCACTGCTCTGATGGCTGGGATCGTACAAGTCAGCTCAGCGCTTTGGCTCAAATTATGTTGGACCCTTACTATCGCACTATTGAGGGTTTCATCGTTCTTGTAGAGAAGGACTGGCTTTCATTCGGCCATATGTTTAGGCTACGATCGGGCCACCTGAACCACGACGACTGGTTTGCAGTACAGAAGGACGCTTTTGCAGGTGCAAAGGTCCAGCCCGGAGAGAACGACGGTCGAGGAGATGCATTCCAGAATGTGCTCAGTGGTGCAAAGCGTTTCTTTAACCAGAACAAGGATGACCCGGACTTGGCCGCAGTCAGCGAGACAGCACCTGGAAAGGTTGTTGACGATGAAGCAACTACTCCCAAGATGGTCAGCCCCGTCTTTCATCAGTTCCTCGACTGCACCTACCAGCTTCTACGCCAGAATAAGACGCGCTTCGAGTTTAACGAACGTTTCCTACGCCGTCTTCTATATCATCTATACTCTTGTCAGTACGGTACTTTCCTTTTCAACTCTGAAAAGCAACGAAAAGATGCGCGGGCTGCTGAGCGGACATCGTCAGTCTGGGATTACTTTCTCTGTCGACGGGCTGAATTCACCAACCCCGACTTTGATGCCAGCATCGATGACCACGTCAAGGGACAGGAAAGAATTATGCTGCCGCGGCTTAAGGAGATCAGATGGTGGCATCAGCTGTTTGGGAGGACTGAGGATGAAATGAACGGTGGTTTGAACGCCGCTGCGGTAGCTGAGACAGATCGCCAGACGGCCATATCAAACCTCCAATATCCTAGTGTGATCCAAGCAGACGCCGACCCTAGGTCGTCTACCTCGAGCTCCAAATCAGCCTCTGGGCCTCCCTCAGTCCTGACTGGTGTTGAGACTGCACATGAGACACTGACTCCTGAATCACGACATACTACGATTGAACGAAGCCCATCTGCCGAGCCTGGTGGCAATGCTTTTGCCGCCATTCGAGACGGTATCGCAGGCCTCAACCTAGGAAAGGGAGTGCTGGGACAGTTTACCAATACTGGCGAGGCTGCATCATCGTCGGATACAGCCCCCGCGCCTACTCGTAGCGACCAGGAGCTACGCGAGATGACATAGGAGGTCATGTTTCCAAGTTCGGAACCTGGTCCATACTTAATCGTTGAGACCCATGATTCTGTACGGCATTCCTGTTCCCGGCCTCGCACCCCCGTAGCGCCACTTTTGACAACAGATTCTACTGCACCTTCGCGTCTAGGCCGCTGCAACTTCCACAGTGTTCCCAGCGATCTGAGTGGTGAGTGGGAGTATATCCAGCGGCGTGACTCTGAGTCTTGGGAATCGCGTCCCCGGGTCGCCTCTATTAGGAATTTCCAGCCCGATGCGGAGTTGGAGGAGCCGTGTCACTCCCCAGGCATTGAGCAACCAACTCCTATGACGAGCCTAGCAACAATGCTCTTGAAAGCAGAAGGGAAGCGTTTGGCGGTGAGGTCTGAGTCTTAAATGGATGTAGCTGGACTTCGGATATATGAACCTTCATATTAGGCTCCATGTTGGCTTCGGTCGGCGTTCTTGTTGGCATGGGAGGTAGTATCGTGAGTCTGTTGACTATGGCGTTCAACTTGCGTGGTAAAGATGTTCAGAAATTGCGCAAATCATGCGTACACATAGCGACGGTTTAGACATGGCAATAGATCCCCTCAGGGACACCTTGAATTATATAGCATAGCGTACCAACCCACACAATCAGATAAACAGGCACAGTATTTGTCTTTATGATCTTTTCGTCTTTATTTTTTGTCTATCTCGTAACGTCATCCAGGTTGAGGTAACGTTCTTGTCTTCACATCGAATCATATCCTCTTGATTTCATCACGCTTCTTCTACCCGTTTTGATTTGCGTCATCTCTTTCCCTCGCGTTCTACGTTCTCTTTAAAATTCTTGACCACGTTACAGGAAGACCTCGAGGTTGATCTCGAGAGTGCTAACAGGGTATCTGTGGAAATGTTAGTATCGGCCAAATAGTGGACGGCGATTTTGGTTTCAGTGACTTACTTCAAATCAAACTTCTCCAACACGGTAGGGTGCAAGATACCAAACTCTCCAATGCGCCTCTCCTTTCCACCGAGACGGAGATACACTGAAGCAGCGTGGCCAGCGAAGAAGGTAGCGTCATCGAGCTCCTCAATCCAGTAACCGTCAGGCTTGCTGGGGTTCTCCTTCACCTCGAAGTCGACACTCTGTCCGGTCAAGCCCTCCTCGTGGGTGAGGAAAGCAGTGCGGAGCATAAGCAGCACACGGTCGAGAAGACCGTGGACCACCTCGAAACCGCTAGTTCGGCCGTACCACGCAGCGGCAAAGTGACGCTCGTTACGGGCCTTACGCTCTAGAGACTCGTCCTTGAAGACGACGTCGGAGACCTCGAAGATCTTCATGGGCACACTGTGACCCTTGTTCTCACGGATGGTCTTGAGAAGACCGGGGAGGAGACTTGATCGCACGACCTGGTACTCGGCGGTCTTGGGGTTGGCGAGCCGCACGACGGTGTTTCCGTCGTCCTTGCGGTTGAGCCAGGCAAAGTTCTCGTCGTGACTGCACAAAATCAGGGGCATGACTTCACTCCAGCCAGCCACGGCTGTCTCAGTTCGGATAATATCGCTGAGCTTGTTGACCAGCAGGGGAGCACCGACGGTAGCGCTTCGTGAGGGAGCGGTGCGAGGGAGGTTGTTATAGCCGTAGCATACAGCAAGATCCTCCATTACATCACACTGGTGGAGTACATCGGCTCGGGTTGAGGGAATAGCAACCTCGAGGATGTTGGAGTCTTTTGATGAGGGGGTGGATGTGTAAGACATCTTGGAGAGGAGCTTGCACAGACTTTCGGGAGATTCGGTGAGACCAGTGCAGCTGTTGAGGTAGTCAATCTCGACTTCAGCGACTCGGGGCTTGAGGTTGGGTGTGACGCGGGTTTGGTTGTTGTGGTCGGAGTTGATCTGTACGGGCTCAACAGTGAAAGGCTCTGAGCAGTACATAGAGAACATGGTGACCATGATGTCGGTGACAATGTCGAGCTTAGTGATGTCGGTGGCGGTGATCTCAATGAAGACGTTGGTGGTGTCGAGGGTGATCTTGGAGTGGTCACCGTTGATGATAGGAGGGAGGGAGCAGACAACGCGGTTGGAGTCGAATATGGCAGGGTAGACTGGCGAGTCGCGGATGATGTGAAGGAAGCGACCCAAGTGCTTGTCGTTCTCGTAGAAGGTCATCAACTCAGCAGAGTCCATCTCCTTGGTTTGGTTCAAGGGAATGAACTTGATGTCCTTAGGAGGCAGGGCCTCGTAGGTGAAAGGGCCCTTGACGGTGTCATAGTCGTGGGTACCAATGGAAACGAGCGTTCGGTTTCGGGCAAGGTTCTGGTGAAGCTTGTCTTGTAGAGAGATGAAGGACTCGTAGCGGCTCTTATCGAACTTGATATTGCGGAGGATAGCGCCTGAGACGTACGGTCGGACCTGCTCGGCTTCAGGCTTGACGGTAATAGACTCTAGCTTGCCGCTCGCGGGCTCGACGAGACGGTATTTGGGGGGCTCAATACGACCGCGGAAGACGTTGAGGTTGGTGACGATACCCTCGAAGCAGAGCATATCATATCGGTTGGCGGGGATCTCAATCTTGAGTTGGGGAGGCTCCTGCTCGCCGTTGACAATAGGACGCTCATCATTCTCAGTATCCTCGTCAAGCTCGATACCGAATTCGAAGCAAAGGTCCTCGAATTCCTCGGTCGTGAATCTATTTTAGGCACAAAAAATCCGTCAGTATACGTGGTAGATATTTGGGCGCGAAGTCGGAGAGCTCATGGTGGGGGTTCAACAGGGAGGGGCATTTCGCACTTTTGACCGAGGGCTTCGTAAAGCTTGTACTTGTCGACGGAGATGGTAGGCATGATGAAGCGTAGCCTCGAGCCTGGCTTGTGTTATAATCCTTTTTCCGAGGAATTGGAGGCAAAAGGGGAGCTTCCGTCGAGCGTGGGACGTGGATTTGGGCGTGGATTGCACTGAGTCACAGGAAATTTTGGGGATGTCGTTGATCGGTATGGCCTTGCACGCGACGGAAGGAAGTGGGATGTGATACTAGGGTACTCTGGAGAGCGCTTTGCTATGGTATACTGAGGTGGTACCCCGCTAGCTGACCCTTTTGGCGGGGTAGAATTGCGGATTATTGATGCTCCCGTGCCGGACAAGATGCTGTCCATCATGACACATGAGATGATGAGATACAGCAAATCGATGCCTGTACTAACGCAGCACAATTGAGGTACAGTCAGCAAGATAATGGTCATCTAAAGTTCCAAGAGGGAAAAGGAACCGTATAGGATGATAATTGGTCTTTCCTCATAATACCTCTAACCAGAATTATGATATGGCTTGACTAGATGAGGCTCTACGAAGGTAGTCAACCCGTATCTATTTTAAAATGAATTTCCGGGTTTCTCTTTCCCAGTAGGTTTCTGTTATTGGGCGTTGACCAAGCCCAAAGGTTTGGCGGCTTGACAATGATTGCTCGTGCTTTGGCAATCCAACTCAGCTCAGCCTTACTGGCTTGACCAGAAAACAATTCATCTCGAGCTTGAAGTAAGACTCTAACAAGGTCTTGTGGGCTTGAATAACTTTCAGGTCTATTGACCAGTCGTTCGAGTTGCCAAGATCTATGAATGTACAATGATGTCTGTACTGAACCGGGAATGGCGGGGCTTGGAGCTTGAAGATTCAGGGCTTGAGCAGCTAGGTATGGTGGTGACGTCGAACCAAACTAATTCCTGGTAAGCAGCTGAGAGCTTTAGGTTTTGTATGCATACCCGTCTCACATGGAGTTACCGGTGTCTAGATATCGGCAATGAATATGAAACCTTGCTTCAGATAAAAAAAATCCATCACAGCTTGATTATGACATCTCTCAAATAACCGATCTATCTCCATATTTTCAAGCCACAGTGTACCTGGGGCGCGGTGACCGAAGGTGAGACTGAGAGCTTGCCCCTCAAAATTCCATGTTTTGCCCAGGTTCAGAGCAAATTGAGGGAAATGAAGAGCCACTTTCGACCCCACTTCAGCCACATCCCATCCTGTAGCTGTTCGCCCCGGGGCATTGGGGCTGGACCTGAGCTGGACTGGGTGGTTGCCCCTCTCCAAGGCAGCGTTCCTAACAGGGCATCCGTCACTGAACAACACAGCACTGCAGTGAACTGAGCTGTTAAGTTAGAGCCTTAATAGCTGTCCAGGCCCAGTCCAGTGCTGCACCAGCCTCGCTCCCAAGCACAGGGCAGTCCAGTCTAATCCAGCCCGGCCCAGTTCATCAAACCTCCAGCTCCCACTCCACACCATCTCTCTTCTCCCTCCCTCATCTATTGATTCTACGTATTCACATGCCCCCATCTCAACCTCGACGACCCTGTTGATATAGGCCACGATCTTGACCTTGACCCTTGACGCTGCATCATTAAACACCCGATTTTCTCTACGCTGAGCGTATCTCACAGCTCTAACTCGCCTGCGAGATCTTGTTTCTCTGCCCTCCTGCAGCCAAAAATCGTGTGTTGGGACTCCGCGCAAATCATTGCATCACCCACCAGCACCACCACACGCGATCCACCCGCAATCGTCAACCTTCTTCCTCCCTCCCTCCTATCGATCATCTCGACTCTTCTTCGACGCTGCCGCTCATTTTCTTGATAAACCTGCGATTTTACCGCCCCGCTCGCCATGGCTGACGCGCCCAACTCTGGCGATGAGCTGTACCCTATCGCCGTCCTTATTGACGAGCTAAAGGTAATGCCATGCTTTGGCGGTGACGCCACGCTACAACGCAACGCTTCCTCTGCCCGCCCGTTTTTATCGCCAACGATTAGCCATTCATTACTGACCCTCGATTCTTCACCAGCACGATGATGTTTTGCTCCGTCTCAACGCCATCCACCGTCTCTCCACCATTGCTCTCGCTCTCGGCGCTGAACGAACTCGTGAGGAGCTCATCCCCTTCCTCGATGGTCAGTCTTCGATTTAGCCTTCCCGTTCACCAATCTACGATGAAAAACAAAGACATCTCCTAACATTGCTGCTATCCAGAGTCTGTGGAGGATGAAGATGAGGTTCTTGTTGCCCTGAGCGAGGAGCTCGGCGGCTTTGTCGAGTATGTCGGCGGTTCCCAGTGGGGTCACGTTCTGTTGTCTCCCCTCGAGAACCTCGCTGCTATCGAGGAGCCCGTCGTGCGCGACAAGGTAAACCCGCATTCCCCTACTCCCATCCCCATCTCCCGCGCTGACCGATATATCAGGCCGTCGAGTCCCTGAACAAGATTTGCTCCGAGCTTTCACCCCAACAAGTTGAGGAGTACTTCATCCCCCTCACAATCCGCCTCGCCAAGGCCGATTGGTTCACATCAAAGGTTTCGGGATGCGGTCTCTTCACAACTCCTTACAACAAGGTCTCCCCACCTGTTCAAGAGCAACTGCGACAGCAGTTTGGTCTGCTCGTCCACGATGAGACCCCCATGGTCCGTCGTCAGGCCGCCACCAACCTCGCCAAATTTGTCAAGGAGATGCCCGCCGCTATCGTTGTCGACGAAATGATACCCCTTTTCCAACACCTTGCACAAGACGATCAGGATAGCGTCCGATTACTCACCGTCGAGGTCCTCATTTCTATCGCCGAGGCCGTTCCCAAAGAGCAGCAGGCCAGTCACGGTGTTCTGCTGACAGCCCTGCGCAACTTGATAGAAGATAAGAGCTGGAGGGTCCGTTATATGATTGCCGATCGGTTCGAGAAGGTATGTGGTACCTACTATATTTTTACGCACGTCATATTGACTTTTTGCAGATCGCCAAGGCAGTTGACGAGGAGGTTGTCTCCAGAGATCTCGTACCCGCATTCGTAAAGCTTCTCAAGGACAACGAGGCCGAAGTGCGAACCGCCATTGCCGGTCAAATTCCTGGTTTCTGTGCTCTTGTCGACCGCAATGTTCTCCTCAACGATATCATGGGCAGCATCGAGGATCTCGTCTCGGACACAAGTCAGCATGTCCGTGCTGCGCTTGGTACCCAGATCAGTGGCTTGGCTCCTATCCTTGGAAAACAAGAGTATGTGCTCCATTCCCTCGTTTCCCAGCTACAAATCTGACTTGTGCTATAGAACTATCGACCACCTTCTCCCTATGTTCCTTCAGATGCTCAAGGATGAGTTTCCGGAGGTTAGGCTCCACATCATCTCGAAGCTTGAGCTTGTCAACCAAGGTAAGGCACAAAGACTAAGAACAATGATCACTATGCTGACATATTATAGTCATTGGTATCGACCTCCTTTCACAGTCACTTCTTCCCGCAATCGTACAGCTCGCTGAGGATAAGCAATGGCGAGTACGACTTGCCATTATCGAGTACATCCCTCTCCTGGCCAGCCAACTTGGCGTCCAGTTCTTCGACGAGAAGCTCAGCAACCTGTGCATGGGTTGGCTGGGAGACACAGTCTTCTCCATCCGTGAAGCCGCTACTCACAACCTGAAGAAGCTGACTGAGGTGTTTGGAGTCGGATGGGCTAGCGAGGCTATCATCCCCAAGGTTATGGCCATGGGTAACCACCCCAACTACCTTTACAGGATGACCACTTGCTTCGCGATCTCGGTAATTATTGTTCCCTATCCTTTGTGGAAATGAACTTTTGACTGATGTATTTGCAGACATTGGCGAGTGTTGTGAGCATGGACGTCATCGACAAGTCGATTCTGCCTATGCTTGACAAGCTGGTTTCTGACGATATCCCCAACATCCGCTTCAACGTGGCTAAGACATACCGCGTCCTCATTAATGTGCTCCGACGTCTACCTGACGAGGGCACCCTGTACGACCTGGAGAAGCAGGGCAGTGAGATCACACCGTCGCCGCGGGGCTCGGAGCTGATCCAACAACGCGTTGTTCCCAACCTGGAAAAGTTGCAGAAGGACGACGACGTGGATGTGCGATACTTTGCGACGACAGCGGCGGCCGAGATTTCGGGACCAATTGCTGGCGGAGAGCCTATGAATACATCGCCATAGATGAGAGACGTAATGAAGCAATAATTGTTGTCGAGACAGATTTTGTCTGGTTTTTTGTCACGTCCGTGTCGCCACAGAAAGAAAGAAAGACAGACAGGAGCCCATGAAGTCGTACGTTGCATATTAGAAACAAACCACTGGTTGGAGCTGGACATTGATACGCCGGGGAGGGAGGATATTCTGCAAGAGATGCGATAAAAACTTGACGCAAACCCTCTAGAGATGTGGAGGGTCGAACACAGATCAAGGTCGGGGCTAGGACAGGGGATCCAAGGGAGGGATAGTCCAAGCATTCGACACAAGTCCAAATACCATTGTATGATACAACAAGAGCTCTCAGAAGTGAATGATATTGACTGTTTGGAACCAGGTGCTGAAGCCAGCACAATGTGATGAGGGGTATCTTGGTTTGTTCTTATTTCTACTTCTACTAGGGCTATCTATACCCTGCGGAAGCAAAGTGTACTGATGGTCTGGCCCTTGTGGCCGCCGAAACTAAAGGATCGATACTCTACTCTGCCAACGACTTCGAAACCCTCACTCTCGGTCTTCTCAAACCAACCTTTCAACTCGGTCTCTGTCCAGTTGCAGCTGGTCACTAAGAAGATACCGCCCTTGCGAACCAGCGGCAGCACCCGTTCTCGATAACACTCGCACAACCGTCGCCCTTGAGCATCCTTCTCGTCGCTTAGAGAGATGGCATCAAACGTACCCTTGTCCAGCACCACATCCCAGCCCTCAGCCTGTGCGCCATTGAGAACTGGGTCGTAAGACCCAGCTATGAGATCCCACTCCTCAAACTCGACAGGGCTCTCGACGTCCTTTGTAGCTGTAATTTGTCGCGCGAGGGCAACGCTCTGGGTACTATAGTCTACACCGAGGGCACGGGCGGACCAGTCTTCTTCGCGGAGGGAGAAGAGCAGAGAACCATTTCCGCAGCCGAGATCGAGAAAGGTGGTGGAGTCGTGCGAGAGAACGGGCGAGTCTGAGTCGGAGGGGTCAAGGAGGCCGTCTAGGAATTCGAGGATCTTTGCTTCGGCGTCTGAGTCGTCGAACCAGACGGTGCCGATGTCGGAGGGGTCAGCGGCGTGGTTCGTTATTTCATTTGTGTAGAGGTCATCCCAGCTGGAGGGGCAGAATGTTAGACTGGATATATGGTTTGCAGGGGGAGAGTCGGACTATTGTTTTGTGCCGAGCTTTGAGGGCTCGAGATGTTGGGGTTTCTCGTTTGGTGCCATCGCGTTAAGTGAGTGTCTCCCTAGGGATTTGTCTTGTAAGAGAAGGTCCTGCTTGGGATTTGAAGCTATTCGGATTGATTGATAGTGACGGGATATTTTGTGGTGGGGGATCTGAATAGCATGTCCAGAAGTAGTAGGCGGTGAGCGCGGGGTAACCCAGTAGTCTCATCATGAGTGACGTGAAGTCGAATACCCTAGGTATCAAAAGATGTTATTCACAAGCTTTTCTACAGTAGCTACTTTTGTTGATCAAACCTTGGTATCATGAGCTGCGGTTACCTTATTATCAGTGGGGTCATATTAATCGGAGTTTTAGTAACACACGGAACTTGTGCAGAAAGAAACACGCCTCACTGGCTGAAACTGTCCGAACTTATCATTGATAAATTCATACGTTACATATGCGATGAGTATTATAGTACATGCATCAGGCACATTGAAAAACAGGAGCAATCCGTGGGGAATAGGGAACCAAAGTGTTGCTGCAGTTGGTAATGCTCGCATTAAGTCCTCAACATGTCCGCCAAGACCTAAGTAGTTGTACCTAACAGAGTACAGAGTACTCTTTCTAGACTTCCACCGTCTTTGTCTTCACGTTCTTGTGCTGTATGGCTTAAAACGTGCCTGACAAACGAGAAACCCTCCATGCAGCAAACCCAGTAACGAAGACGGATCAGGCAGATTAGTAGGATATGCCCCACTTCGCCATTTAATCCTCCCCTTCATTCCATGAGAATGGGATAGCCGTCCCATTATTGTGTGTATCGTATCATTCGACCATCATGAATATTCCTGATACCAACCGCAAAATCACGCAAAAGTTTCCAAACACCAGGCCCCATGTAAGTTTGACGAAAGAGTCGCCCAATTTAGTAACCCGAACAGTAACAGCAAAACCCATAAGCAATTAAGGACACCTACCGGCCCTCACTTGCGAGCGAGGGCACGGTAAAGGTTTCTCATGACATGTGTATGTATGTAAAAACAAAACCATAGATCAAGCTTAGTAGAAAGACTCGACCATGGTGTCCTTCATGCTGGTGTTGATGTTGCTGGGGCCCTGGCCCTCGCCGAGACGGAACACACTCTCGATAACGCTGAGCTCGGTGGCGGTGGTATCGAGGCCAGTGACGGCGAGCCAGTCATTGACAACCATTCCGGCGCCGACAACGTTGGAACCGCGGTTGACACTACCGGCCACAAGGGGGACCTGGAGCAAGCTGGACAGCTCGTCCTGATCTTGGATAGGAGTCTTGGGATGCACGAGGCCGCCCTGGTTGGACAAGCTCATGTAGCTGCCTACTAGAACGTTGTCGGCGACGGTCTGTCGGAATACTTCCACGCCTAGCACGTCTGCAATAATCTCTTCTGTTTCGCGCTCCAGGTCAGGGTGGACAAGGGCGATGTGATCATTTGTGACGATAACGTTTCCAAGGGCTGACAAGCGCTCCTCAATGCGCTGAATGCGGACGGAATCAGGCAGTGAATTTCGCAGGTGCTGCAGCTCCTGGTCGCTTGTGGTGGTAGGAACGAGAAGGCCCTTTCGGTTGCCGGCAGTCAAGCGGCCGATGATGCGGGTACCCGCGATGGTGGTGCGAACGGTAGGGACGATGTCTTGAAGTTCGGCCTCAAAGACACTGGGAGATATGTCAGTGTGAAGCTTGGGATGGAGAGTACAAGGGAGAGCTTACCTGTAGAAGTTCTCACTGGCACCGAGGGCGACCAAAGCATAGGAGTTGGTCAAGGTGGCAAAGACACCGACCCTAAAGAACTATATGTCAGTATATGCTTTTAATCTTTTCAAAATTTTGCTTCGTTCGAGTCCTCACAGCCTTGACCTCTGAGGGCATCATCATCCAAAAAGACATGCGCCGCATCAGAGAAAGGCGGGGGCGGGGTTCATGAGGCACAGAAATAGAGCTTCATTCGTCAAGAACAAACAAAAAGGAAGAAACATACTCGTTAGAGTTTTCGAATTGAGCGCGAACCGCCATGATTGCTGAAGTGTTCTGAGTCGTGTAAGTCGTAGAGTCTAGAATTTTGAAGGTGACGAAGATGTCGCGATGTAGGAAGAAGAGTGGATGGAGTTGGTATTTGGCAGGGTTTTTTTTCTTCGGTCTCTGTTTTCTGCCCCTCCTTCTTTTTGGAGCTCTTGCCCGCTCTTTATGTAATGGGTGTCAGGCTGGAGGGACTTGGAAGATAGTGGAGCTAAGGGTCCCCGCCTGCAGTCAGCAACTATGCTACAGTGGGTTATGTCCTCTGAAAGCAGTAATGAACACGATGAGTCACCAGAAAAAAACTACCATACCCAGAAACATCGCCACTACGAGGTGCAGGGACCTTAGGTTCTATTGCATTAGATATGACTCTTCCAATTGCAATGACTCCTTGCCTTGCCTCGGCTTTTATTAAGCAATTACCAGTCTTGTCCAGCTCTACCCAGCTCTAGCCCGCTCCCTGTGGCTGTGCTTTCAGAAGCTATCCCCTAGTTTCCTTCAGCCTCGTCCAGTTCAGCCCTAGCACCCTTCGACTCATCCTTTGTCAGGTCCAAATATGGCAAGTGGTCCTCTCATCGTCATACTTTGTCTCAATTGTGTCTAAGACTATGAGATGCGGTATGAAGACGATTCTCACCATACCTTATCTAAATCGTCTCATTTCACATTATACATCCCCTCGCCCTAAAACTCTAGGCTTGATTGTTTGTATATGCAGACAGATGACATTAGAAAACCTTTGTAGCACCTTGAACTGCTCATCTCATGACATCCATATTTACAGAACAAAATAACGGTCCCTATCCTTCATCCCTCAAACCCCATATCATGTCATTCGTGATTCTTCGTCCTATTTAGCCTGTCCAGGTCATGTTGCCATACCCAGGCTGGCCTCTCAATCAACCTCTGACTCGAAATGCTCTCCGGATATCTACTGTCGCTGAACGCTCGTCTTCGTCATGCCATCGTCTCGACAATCACCATCACGTATAGCGTGTCCATTCCTTTCCACCCCGGGATTCACCGTGGTAGAGCGCGTCTACTCAAGTACCTTTCCTCACAGCGTCCAGATAGGCGCCTTCATCAGCACCTGTCTTCCTCGCACTTCCAACGCCATAAATCCTGCGAATCGCACCCTGTTGGTATCCTTCGGCAGGGCCGCTACAAAAGTATCCTTGTCAGCATCCGTCCTTGTGCTCGTAGAAGCGTCGTTACCCTCCCCGCTCTCAGGCGAGGCTACTTTATTCAACGTACCAGTCTTAGCTTTGCCGTTCTTTTCATCATTGCCATCCTTGTCCTCGCCATCTCCTTCTCCCTTCTGAGCTTCCAGTGTTGGCAGCGCCGCCTTTTCCACCTCCATTACATGCGGCTGGACAATCTCTCCAGGCAGCGGGTAAGTGATTGCAACATCACGGCTCTCCAGGGGAAGGTTGGCTGCTATGCCCACTGCAAGCTCAACAATCATGGATGTGCTGCCTTCAACGCCTGGAGGCGGCGGAGTGTTGAGGAATTGGTAGAGGCAGGCCGTCAGGTTGG
The DNA here is from genome assembly GCA_014822085.1 of Fusarium stilboides. Lineage (NCBI taxonomy): Eukaryota > Fungi > Ascomycota > Sordariomycetes > Hypocreales > Nectriaceae > Fusarium > Fusarium stilboides. The sequence goes on along the minus strand of JAASAY010000383.1, from coordinate 2,163 downwards.
AGGTCGTCTTGTCTATAAATGTGTTGCGATTATCGTTCCCCGCTGGTGAGTTGAGCTGTCGGTGCAGACCATCCAACGAAGACATTCGCCAGCTCACGATCTTGTTTGTCAGGGCGTCAAATTCCTCCTGGCTGGTCATTGTGTGCGTGTTGTTTCGAATACCGAGCTCAATCTCTTTGAGAGACTGACTTAGCTGCGCATCCAGGCCAGGGTGAAAGCACTTATTGAAAACTTCTTCCATCAACCATCGAGAGATGACAGCTCGTCCAACCGCCGTCATCTCAGCCTTTCCGGTCTTGAGTGCATCTGCGCTGACGTACTTGTCCAACCACTGCGGCACACACCGCCAGTCTTTTCGAATGTTGAACGAGAGGTTGTTGATAGCGCCATTAAGTCGGTTGAATCGTGTCGAGTACTCACTGTCATCGAGGGCGGTGCGCGATTGAGACATGCGTTGATTGGCTACGGCATTTTGAAGATGCACAATCTGACCATTGAGCACCTCAATCTGCCCCTTACCGTCAAAGTAGAGTCGCTTAACATTCTTATACTTTGTCACTGCAAGCAGTCAGTGTGCGCTCTTAGTTGCACCGGGGAGATAATCCACTCAATATTTACTTACACAGGTCCTTGAATGATTTGTCGTTTTCACCAGAGTCTGCAGGAACAGCAGAGACGGGTTGAGGACTGTCTCGTCCCTGATCCGCAGCCTGGCCTTCAAATTGAGGTGGACGATCGCCTCGGTAGGCTTGTGACTGGCCGGCCGCCTGACCTGGGACGGGAGGGAGCGGGTTCATGTTATTCATAGAGTTGCCGGGACGGTAAGTGGGGGGCGGGCCGCCGGGGACGTCGGCTTGTCCGCGCAACTTTTCGGCTTCAGGACGGCGCGAGGCCGGAGGTCCTCCGGTAGGTGGTGCCATTCCTGGTTGCTGTGGTTGGGGAGTTATCTGCTGAGCGGGAGGTAGACTAGGAGTTGAGCCCTGATTCTGTATATACACGTGGTTTACAGCAGGCGACGTAGATGCTGATTGCAAGTTTGCTGAACGCTGGTCCGAATCGGCGATGGGCGATTCATGCGAAAACTGGGAGACTGTTTCAGGGTTCTGAAACTGATTGCTAGGGCCCAGGTGTGCGGGAGCTGATCTCAATTCTCCACCTTGATTACCACCCTGGTGATAGTTAGGTTGCTGTTGAGCGTTAGGAAACTGATAAGGCTGTTGCGACGGTGAATGTTGCGGTTGATTCAAAGGCGATGATTGCTGGTCGTACGCGTTTGTTTCGTAACTAGGCTGCTGTTGTTGATCCTGTGTGTGTACCTGAACGTGGGGTTGCGGCGGCGGCGGCTGCTGTTGCTGCTGCGGGGCCTGGTTCTGGTGGTATCCAGTGTCCTCGTACTGGTGCTGCTGTTGGTCTACCTCACCAGATACTTGGCGAATGGTGTTGTGGAGCGAAATGCGTGAAGTCTGTGAAGGCGATGGCTGGTTAGATTGATGTGCGATATATTGTTCATTGATATCGTCGAGGCCCTGGCGAGATGAAAGCTGGGGTAAAGGAGAGCGTTGACTCTCGGGGAGCTGCTGGACCTGCTGAAGGAGCTCAGCTTGAGCTGGCGGAGGCGGCGAGGGCGGTTGGCGCCAATGATAGCCAGTATTCACAATTTGTGCTTGGGCTTGGGCGGGAGACGAAAAAGGGGATTGGGTCGGGTTCTGGACCGGGCCTGACGGCTGTGGCTGCTTGGCTATGGCGGACTGCTATGCCGAGTGAGAAGGGTAGAGAGAAAGGTAGGCGGAGTGAGATTGGGAGTAAGATTGGGTGTTGGGCTGGGCTGAGGAGGGGGGATGAGACAAAAGAGTAGCAGGATAGGAAGACTGGGGGTTCCAGTTCACAACCAACTAGGAAGTGGAAGAAAAGTGCAATAGCTAGAAAACAAGGTACGGTTCAAAAGGAAAGGCGGTGGATTGCTCACCCGCTTGGACGGTCGACGTGCAAGACCGCCAGTGTTATCGTAGGATTGGTTATGGCCGTGGCCTATGCTTATGCCGTGGTGGTGCTGGTTGTCAGACGCCCCACGATTGGACCCAGAAAATATGCCCTTAATCAATTTTCGAGTCGAGCGTTTTTCGGCAGGAGGTGCTGGTTGCGCTTGTTGCTGCTGCTGCTGTT